>CABFVX010005559.1:39407-49562 GCA_902151425.1 Timema shepardi | reverse complement strand
TTACACAAATTAATATCCACCACTGATGTATAAAATAACAATCTTCTTCTTGTTTACTAGGGTTTGATAGAAATTCTTGACCTCATCTCAAAAACTTACGATTATGACCCCTCCCTTCTCTCCTCCTCCACCCAAAATAATTTCTCCTTACGCCCGTGGTTCAGGCCTTCCTCTCTTCCTCAAGACGTATTATTAACGTATTTTTATACTTATTCTTTCTAGATGCCTGGACTGTTAATCTTCTAGCATCTACAACTCCAATTATGTCTTTTAAACACTTTATACGGTTTCAGGAAAAATTCGCTGTTTAAAATTAAAATAAAGTACTTGCCTTATGATGGGGGATTCAACAAACCAATTTTCACGGAAAGAACTTTATTTGACAGAAGATGTATTCATGCGTCAAGTCATGTCACTTTATTATCAATATCTATAAAATAATACTAATAATATAGTAAAATGTTTGTGATCGGTAGGCTTAGAGATGATTTGCTTAAAAAGGTCCTTCCTATAAAAACTGCACTGACCCATGAGTCACGCCAGGTAAGTATCTACAGCCCCCTCCCCCTCTAAAACAACTGGCTCTGTCCATGGATTCGGAGCTTTTTCAACGTGACGTGATAAAACAGTTGAGTGACGATATATTTCCCGCAAGCCGGGGGATGCTATGTCTCCGGTTCGGGTGAAACTGTGTCTTAGTGACAAGCGGTTCCTACTTCAGACAAGGAAGGTTCACTTCTACTCGTCCGATGTGCATCAACATCGATATAGAACAGCCGTGCGAGGAATTCAGACAAGGAGACTTGTCTAAGTCAGACTTTCTACAGACTAGCTCATTGGGCAAGGTCGCTAGGAGAGTATTAGTAAGATAAAACTAGCTGGAGGCCCGGCGTAGCCCAGCAAGTTTTTAACTCATTTTAAAAATATATCAAAGTTTTGAAATTCTGGCTTCAAGGTTCATGGGTTGGTACACAGGGGCTACTAATTTTTAAACGTAATACCTCTGTTTGGGGTAAATATCTCGCAACGCTTATGGCAGACATACAAACTCTTCATTTTATTAATATAGAAGATACATTGGTGAGAATATCCCCTATGCAGCTGGTCGAGATTGAACCCAAACCTCCAGGTATGGGCTCGTGCACACAAGGTTTGGTAACTCCCGTAATTTATTTGGTTTGCGTTTCAAAGGGCTGCATCTGAATTGCGTCCCAAAGTAAAAATTTTCACACCGAGTGCATCTTTGTTTAAAAAGTGTGTAACACGAATAACGTCCCTGTTCGGAAAAAAAAAGTTAACTTTAAGGTATAATTGAACAATCTAAATGCTTTCCTGTTCTTAAATCTTTTATTTCATATAATAATTATGTCAAATCAAATTAAACAACGAGACAGCGTGTTTTTAAAAATTAAAGTTTATTAAAATTAGTACATCATGTAATTTTTCTGGTAAAAATAATGGATTTTTTTTATTAGTAATAGTTTTGCATTTCACACTGATTGTATACTTTTTGTTCACTGGGAAATATGTGTAACATAAACTTTTGCTGAATGTAAATCGACCTATTTCAAAATTTGCTCCCTCAGGAATACTTTTTTTTTTTGTGTACCGCTTCACGTGATATTTATCCTTGAGTGCGCATCTTTCATCAGAATCGCAATGTACATTTCCACCACATGTCTTGTCTAGTCTCATTGGGAGGCCTTATAATGGCGAATAGCTGCGAAAGGAGAGAAACATGGAAGATTCCGACTTTATAAATGACGCTAAGCTGTTCCAAAAACGTCAAGTTTGTTAGCGTAGGAAAAAGCAATTTTTTTTTCGCTCTCACTCACTAATAAAAAAAAGGTGTTTCCTTACTCGTCTTGATGTCCGATATTTCCAAAGAAGAATGCAGTTCCTCCGGTGTTGTTGGTTAGTGTAGGCAGTACTCGTCTTGATGTCCGATATTTCCAAAGAAGAATGCAGTTCCTCCGGTGTTGTTGGTAGTGTAGGCAGTACTAGTCTTGATGTCCGATATTTCCAAAGAAGAATGCAGTTCCTCCGGTGTTGTTGGTAGTGTGGGCAGAGCCGAAGTGGGAGTTGTTACGATTCCGGATTAAATCATATGAAGTTTCGATATCACTTTTCCGTAATTGTTCAAGAATTAGTTTCCTTGGACGCTCACTATAACATCACGTTTACTCTCGTGGCTGTGTTCTGGCGAACTACTAACAATTAAAACCACTAGAGGACCTAACACTTACTATAAGAGCAGGACAACCTATGGATGTTATTCTTCAACATTTGATGGAACCAAACTTGTACTTATCAAGAACAAATATTCTCCTCTTTCTACAGCCATAGACCAGAGATTGACACAATTATCCTCCATCTTTTCACCACGAAACCAACATGTCCAAGAGAAAATATGAAACCTAATGAAACAAGCCCTGAAGGTATAATAGAACAAGCCATGAAGGTATAATAGAACAAGCCATGAAGGTATAATAGAACAAGCCATGAAGGTATAATAGAACAAGCCATGAAGGTATAATATAACAAGCCATGAAGGTCTAATGAAACAAGCCATCAAGGTCTAATGGAACAAGCCATGAAGGTATAATAGAACAAGCCGGAAGGTCTAATAGAACAAGCCATGAAGGTCTAATGGAACAAGCTCTGAAGGTCTAATAGAACAAGCCATGAAGGTCTAATAGAACAAGCCCTGAAGGTCTAATGGAACAAGCCATTAAGGTATAATGGCACAAGCCCTGAAGGTACCTGATATGACAAATTGGGACGTATTTCGTTTATTGACTAAGGGACGCATTTCGTTTGTCTACCTAGAATTATCGTGATGTATGTTTCTTATCATATAATTCAAACTAAGGACGTAATCCCGATGCTGTGTTCAAAAAATACACGTTTCCCTCTCCCCTAAATCAGGTTTGGTTACACATTTACCTGATACGGATTTCTTAAAGTGACTTTGCAAATAAGTCAATGATTTGTTTTTATTGATTTACGTTGAAATATTATACTAACTTTAATATATATATATTATATTAACTTTACTTTTATATATATTACTAACTTATATATATATGTATGTATATATATACACACATATATATAAATATATATATAAAGGACATACATATATGTATATACATATATATATAAGTTAGTAATATATATATATAAGTATATATATATAAAGGACATATATATATGTATATACATATATAAGTTAGTAATATATATATATAAAAGTAAAGTTAGTATAATATATATATATATATTAAAGTTAGTATAATATAATATAGTATAGTATAGTAGTAATAGTATAGTATAATTTATATATATATATAGGACAAAAACTTAGTATTTGATTGTTTTTTACATGCGCTTTCAAACATAATTTCCGACTAATAACCTGGCACTACTGCCCATCCAGCCACCGCGCCTAGATGTTTACTTATCGCGGTGCAGGATGAGTTTGGGTACAAACAGAACATCATCCTTGGTGCTTGGGGAAAATAGTATCAAGTTAAAAATGACATTCATCTTGGGACAAGTATTACAAGTCTCCCTTGACTTGGTTGAGCCAGACAGTCCTGGTGAGGGTCGTTGTAATCATTGACTTGGGACTCTTTTTCACAGGTATCAAAGATTATAATGGTATCGAACCAGGGGACCCTGATACTTGTGGCTGACCACTCTCCGATTGACTCTTTGTTTTGTTTTAAATATATTTATTGTAAAATTGATTACTTTGTGCTGTAGCTACTTATGCTATCATATTACATTTAATATACACTAGAGTGGTGACTATCCGGCCTAGAGTGGCGACTATCCGGCCTAGAGGGGCGACTATCCGGCCTAGAGTGGCGACCATCCGGCTTAGAGTGGCGACTATCCGGCCTAGAGTGGCGACTATCCGGCCTAGAGTGGCGACTATCCGGCCTAGAGTGGCGACTATCCGGTCTAGAGTGGCGACTATCCGGCTTAGAGTGGCGACTATCCGGCCTAAAGTGGTGACCATCCGGCCTAAAATGGCGGCATTCCGGCCTATAGTGGCGACTATCCGGCTTTGAGTGGTGACTATCCGGCCTAAAGTGGTGACCATCCGGCCTAAAATGGCAGCATTCCGGCCTATAGTGGCGACTATCCGGCTTTGAGTGGTGACTATCCGGCCTAAAGTGGTGACCATCCGGCCTAAAATGGCGGCATTCCGGGCCGGATAGGGGAAAAGACGGATAATATGGAATCCTGTGTAAATAATTTTTAGTATTGGTTTGCCTCCTTTTTTTTATAGCTCTCACAGAACATTTAACTTTATTTTAATAAAATCTGTCCCGTTTTTGATTGCGATGTAAAATAAGAATACATTAATGTGTAGGGGGACAGTAAAAATTAAACGAGAAATAAATTTTTAAAATATTTAATATACACTACTTTATTTTGGAAATGGAACAAGTGAAAATAGATCGCCAAATGGATTACTTTATAAATTCAGTAAATATTTTACAGTGGATATGTATCGGTTTGTTTATTTAAAACTGACTTACCGAGAACCGCGCAGGATAATACGTAGGGCCGGATATTACGGAGAGCCGGGTAGTACGGAGAGCCGGATAGTCACGACTCACGTTTATTTTGAAAATACACTTTCACACTTTATGACTACAGACATACCCCCATTTACGACACTTGTCCAGTTAAGCCACCATGCCCCGAACTGGAGGTTCTTACACCTTACCAATCACATAGTATGTGATTCATATGTTCACCCTTTTTACACACTCGAGGCTTGTATTGTTTATTTTTGTTAGGAACGTGGTCTAACGCACTATTCTCGTGTTGGACTAGACTGTCGAAGACTGGAGGTCATGGTTCTATCCCGGTCAGCTGCACTGAGGGTGGTTTTCCCTAAATAGTTTTCCACTTTCTCTCCGTGCAAATGCGGGTGTGTTACCACTAAATTAAACCTTCCTGAACCCTACACATTAGAGTAATTAGTTCATAGTCGTGTAACCCGAAAGAGTCGTAAGACGCGGTGCTAAAAAAAATAGCTATAAATTAATTATTTACGACAGTGATCTAGAATCTAACCGGTCGTGTGTTGTAGGCCTGTATTCGTTTCGGTGGGCACATGGATGAAATGTCAAGCTCGTCTAGTCTGGTTTGCTGGATAAGGGTTTAATCCAGGCCAGATGCTTTTTATGAATGGTTTCCCACTCAAATCCGAGAACATTTCCTCTAAATTCTACCTTCCTTATCCCTGCCTCAACATCTTAGTTGTGTGTCGGACGGGTAGTATGAAGCGATGCAACAGAACTGTTGACTAGAGTGGTGAAAGGACAGAGTAATAAATCCCCTGATCAACTTGTACTGTCAGTCCGCATGATAAGTGGACAGCTCTGAACTTGGCAAGTGTGTGTTGATATCATCACTTGACCCCCGTTCTTCTTTGTGTTCGTCCTACTTGTACTGTCAGTCCGCATGATAAGTGGACAGCTCTGAACTTGGCAAGTGTGTGTTGATATCATCACTTGACCCTCGTTATTCTTTGTGTTCGTCCTACTTGTCATGTGTGATCGCACGTCCTACTTGTCATGTGTGATCGCAGTGTTTGTGTAGTAGCAGACAACCTTCAAACTCGTCAGCCGCGGGCCCTCCAAAACACACACACGATAGCAAGAGAGATGCTCTCTCTCTCTTATCATCTAGCTACCAGTGGTTTCCACATGTCCAGGGTTTGAAACTGTCGCGACCTCTTCAAAACTTGCAAGCGTTCACACTATAGTTTTTAAATTATTGTTTTCGCTTTATCTTACCACCCATCTGAGCTATAAGCATTTAACTACACTAATGTGGTCGGTATAATTTAAAAGAAATGCGTGGAGGAGGCAGAAGAAGGAAACCATTTAGGAAAAACTACCCCTGGTTTGAATTCAAATTCTGACCTCATCCCCGGCAAACCAGACGAGACGTTCTTGACGTTTATTTGGCGTGCCCATCAGAGCGGGGGCTGCTCATTCTCTCTCTGGTATCGTTAATATCCCATCCCGTGACTCATTAACCGGGGTATTAGACGCGGTTATCCGAGTGTGGTTCCCTACATCCTTCACCTGACAACGGGGGAACTGGGATCGATTTAAAAGTTTGTAACTTTCAATTGGTTGTAATATTTCCAAAATGATTTCCGCTGTTTTCTAACTTGAATACAGACCATCTCACCACGATGTGACGTCTGGTTCGAGCTGGTTTATCTTCCTCTGCTATCCCTGGGGTACTTTCAAGGCCACGGTGTTATTTTCATTCATTATTTAAAAGGTAGAAAATAAACTTGAATACACAGCACGCTTAGAAAGGTAAAATTTGTATTTGAAAAACCAGGTCAATTTAGAATAAACAATGAGAATTGAGTTTTCTAAGAAACATTTTCTCTCCATCACATCTAATTATTATTTTAAAGTGTGGGTGATACGGTCAAACGTCACTATCTCTACAAACAGTATCACATTGTACTAATATGGCTGACGGTTGAGAAAATGTGTCCATTCTGTCGTGTGATGAACGCTAAGAATCGTATCAAAGCGTGGAACCAGATAGCACGGCCGGTACTAACCACTATCTGTTTGCTAAATTAACGTTGTTCGGTTTCCCCCATTGCTTCCTTGGTACCCTTGCGGGTTATACGCATATATATTAGTTACGTTAGTTGAATAGGGGTGAGCAAGGTGGAACTCAGAGAAAATGGAACGGAATTACGTGTACAGAGAGTGGGAAACCATTTGGGAAATACGCCCTCAGTACAAATGGTCGGGATCCGAACCTCATACTCCCCATCACCTGCAGTCCAGAATGACGTGAGAATGACGCGCTAGACCGTACGACCACCGAGGCGGGCTCGTGTTATTATTTTAATCAATTCTACCGTTTTGAAAGCATTTACTCGACATATTTATTAAATTAGGAGCCGGAAACTATTTTGAAAATTGAATCGTCCAGTTAAATTACGATTTCAAAAAGTTAATAAAATTATAACTTCTCCTATATGGAGGCTAAGGCTTTCACCTTTGACAGATGGTGTCAATGTTGACAGCTGGCTACAATAGGCTTCCTATAATGTTTTAAATATACGTTAATGATTTCCTTTAAGTGCGTGTTGGCTACAGCTCAATGTGCATCGCGTATGCATACTAAGGGTCCTGTGTTTGATTCACATATTGGCTGAAATATCTGGTCCGTTTCTTCCCACAAAGTGCTATCACGCCAGTGTGTGTTCTAATAGCTGGCACTGAAATGTTACGATCGATCGATACCAGCTGGAAACTCCCGCCAGTGTATGTTCTGGCCGCTGTCTAGTAACTAATAGCTGGCACTGAAATGTTACGAACGATCGATACCAGCTGGAAACTCTCGCCAGTGTATGTTCTGGCCGCTGTCTAGTAACTAATAGCTGGCACTGAGATGTTACGAACGATCGATACCAGCTGGAAACTCTCGCCAGTGTGTGCGTAGCTGCGCTAGGGGACGGATGTGCGGGGTGCAGTGTCTCGTGGCTGCAGGGGAAGATCACGACGACATGTTGGTCACAGAGCGGCGCGGAGGCGTCTCGACGTCTTGCTACACGGCTGTTGTATCAGGTGAAGGCACGTTTGCTACACTACAATGTTTAGCCTTGTCTGGCACCTATGACGTCACTAGTTCTACCTTCACGTGTTCATACGTCAAGCCATGTGGTCTGCAGCTGTCACGCTTGATCGCTTCCTATAAATTAACAGTAATTATTGAGGAGTATGCCCATTGCGAGAGTTTAACGGGTTTCTCCTCTCAATTTAAAGGTTTCTGGTCAAGTTTGGCGATGTCCACGACAAATATTCAACAACTATTGAGAGAGAAGTTATAATTCTGACAATTTTTTCCATTAAAATACTAGTGGTTGTAGTTGGTTTGGGTGAGTCCCCAAATTTCAACCCCGTAAAGAATGTGGGGGTAGACAAGTGTGAAGTACAAATGTCTTATTATCGATAGTGGGAAGATTTGTGTCAGTCTGGAGAGGGTCTCGCTCAGAGACCTGATGTGTGAGACCCAATTTAGGTTATCGTCCAAAGTCATGACTAGTTATTTGACGCACTTTACTTGCTTTATTTTTGCTCCATTTATTTTTATAACAATATTTTCATTTATATGTTTAGACTTGATTGAGAATTTCATATATTTAGCTTTTGTGACATTCAAAGATAGCTTGCTCACTATAAGTCATGTTGACAAGCCAAGCTCCCTAAATCACTCTGTAAATTTCTGTGTACTGATGCATTATCTTTACCAAAATTAATTATAGCAGTGTCATCAGCAAATAAATAGGTATTGGATTTCGTTGTACAATTAGGTAAATCATTTATATATATAAGAAATAGGGTAGGTCCCAAATAGAGCCTTGGGGAACACCACATGATATCGGACTTAGATCTGTTTATTTGAACATATTGTCCTCTATTTGGTAGATAATTTAGAAAAAGTTGAAGTACAATACCTCTTATTCCATAGTATTCCATTTTATAAAGAAGAGTGACACGATCTACGGTATCAAACGCCCTACATAAATCAATGAAGATGCCTAAGGCTAAGTTACAATCATCTAATTAGTCGTATAATTGATTTGTCATGTTAATTAACGTACTTAGTGTTGGTTTCCCTTTACTGAATCCTGCTTGCTCTTTACATTGATTATTAATTGCAGAAAATTAAACTATCCGTTTCTACTGAAACAATATTTAGTTTGTCCAGAAATAGTTTTTTGACAAAAACTTCCAAAATACGATTTAACGGGAGAAAAATAGTAATAATTAATTATGTTTCTATTTTCTTACCCATTTACCTACCTTACTGGCGGTGCATTGTGTTTTAACCATATTTTATAACTAGGTGTTTTGTTCCGAGGTCCTGAGAATGAGGCCGGTGAGCGTCAAAACTAGTAAATATTAACGTGTGACATAGCTGCCATTTCAAGTAGCACGGGATTAGATTTCAGACGAGGAAAATAATTCTTCCTTTTTCAATCAATACTTTATTCCCTTTTCTCTTTAACATATATTACATCATCCTCCATTTTGACTTTTAAAATATCATTGTGTACATTAATATTTAATAATTTTGTTCTCACTTTAACATCTTAAGTTCTATTTAACTCATTTCAACTTAAATTATAATTTTAGATATAATTTTAACCTGTTAAAGGTTCTTTCTCAATTGTATTTGTTTATAACTCATAACTATCTATACACCCCATGTTTTCAAAGTTAAAATTCTTTCTAAAGCTTTATAAAATTGTTGATTAAAACTTTACTATAATAGCATTTTAATATTGTACACATAGTCCATCTATTTATTTCATCTCAACTATATATATAAATTCTCAATCTTTCAATTAAATTATAATTTCGTTGCGATCCCCAGATAGCTTACGAACACAGGATGAGTGAGGTGAATATAAGAGGCTGTACCAGCAATTTCCAAAACCATTGCGACTCTTCTGCAAGTGCTCTCTGAATGTCTTAAACTCTTTATGGGAATAGGAGGGGGGNTTGTACTGTCTTCATTATGTACATTTTGTTCAAAACATGAACATTATAAGACACATTCCTTCTCATTTTCATTGTTATAACATATATTTTATGCTCAACATTGATCACATTTTGCTATATCAATAGTGTTGTTTTATAGGAATTGCTATGTGAAGAGACAACTGAAGATATCAGGACCTGACGTATGAATAAATGGTTGTAGAACTAGTAACTTTTCAAGCAATCATATAAGGTTCTTTCTAAGAAAATATGACTGACAGTATATGACAATACTATTCACACAACGTGTGGGATTTGTGCACGGAATAAGCATGATAAAAGTTGACAAACCGGGGATCGATTCCGACCATGTCCGTCCTTGTCTACAACTTAGTTGTCCGTCCTTGTCTACAACTTAGTTGTCCGCCCTCAAAAGGAATGCTATCCACACTTCTCACAGTGTATTCCAGCCTCTGTCACTATTGAGTACGAGGATGTCATGCGCTGTGCAGGTTTTTGTTCGTGTCCCCGCCGCAACATAAATATCCGGATATAATCCTCTGCTCGTTAGGACGAGCACAGCCGGGGGGGGGGGGGG
>CABFVX010005559.1:0-39360 GCA_902151425.1 Timema shepardi | reverse complement strand
GGGGGGGGGGGGGGGGGATCAACCACAATTACTGCCGTACCCTCCTAACTTGATAGAAATCTCCTCCCTGCTAGGAATATTAACGGGCTCTTCAGTTACACTCGGAAGGGAAACTGATACGAGGGTTGCTTACGAAATCTCGTGTCGGAAAGTGACGACGTGGAAAGATAAGCGTGCGGTTTTTTGCAAATCTCATTTGAAATGTTTAAAGCATGTTATAGTGTGTCAATACTAGCAGGTAAAGAGCTTCTACTAGATAAGAGCTGTTTGTCAGGCTAAGGACTGCGTATTTTATGGTATGTTGTATGTTTACTCTATAATCCTAGATATTTACATATTAATGTAGACGTGGCAGTGTGGTTGACTTCGCTTGCTTGTGTGTGCTTCTTACAAGAGAACGACTCATAACTATACAAACCACTATAAGCTTACTCTAAATAATATAATGAAATAAAAGAGTGTTGATTACTAATAGATTATTAATTATTTTTGTTGTCAGCACTTGGCAAAATTTGCATGAATAATTACATAATATGCTAAATGACTCGTCACAAATATCCATGGAAAAATAAATCCTCAACATTTGACCCAACCAACCGGAATATTACCAATTCCTCTTTGTTTCTTTATATTTTTATTGGTCTGGAAGGGGGAATACTATTTTCAAATTTGACAACATTATAAAGGGTTTTACCCGCCTCGGTGGCTTAGTTGGCTAACGTGCTAGTCTTGTTGAGCTCGACTGCTGAGGACGGGGAGATTGAGGTTCGAATCTCGGTCGGGTGAACTGGGGGTGGGGTGGTTCCTAAATGGTTTTCCACTCTCCCTCCACGCAAATACGGGTTCACTTCCTCTAATTCAACCTTCCCAATTCCTAATCCATTAGCGTAATTAGTACTTAAAGCGTATAACCCGAACGGGTAGTAAGACGTGGTGCTAAATATTATTACTATTATTATTATTATTATTATAAAGGGTTTTAAAAATAAGGAGGAATAAAACTATGAAATTGGAAATTGCTTATAGCCACAATAAATAATAATTAGGCGCTGATAGTTTTATTGATAAGAATTCACCTTTAAACCTGTATACAAGTATTAAGTAATAATAATAATATTACAGATTTTTCAAAAATTAATAATAAGCTTTGTTTTCCCATATTTTAAAAATATATTTCAATTTAATAAAAGGCATTAATTTTATTGTAAATCCCGTGAGTTTATAGTGTTTGTTTTAGTGTGGAATAAACGTGAATGTATTTATTTTTATTTGGCAATAAAGGTTAGGACAAGGGTTTGAAGGCTTGGAGGTTTATTTTCCAATATAACCAAAGCTAATAATAAAGGTTTTATTTAAAACGGATTTTTTTGGTGATCATATTCATGCAGCTTCTTTCTTTTATCAATTCAATTATTCAATCACACCCTCCAAAATAAAATACATTCTAGTAATATTTGGTAGATTATTAAAAACGTTGCTTTAATTGTTTTAAGCAAAAAACATTTTGTAAACAAATATTTAAAAAAATACTAGGCCTATACGCCTTTAGTGGAATATATTAAGCTTCAGATGCATTTAAATTAAATTAAACTACAAAGCGATAAACGTGTCAAAGGCATTAAAAATTCTGGTTTATCTATCTTTTCATCATACGCGTTGTGTGTGTGTGTGTGTGTTTGCGCGCACGCGGGCGAGTTACATCCCAGTCATAGTATTTTCAGTTGTTTTTACACTCCTAAAGATGTTGCTGTAATTTGTCCATGCGAGTTTGTAACCCACAAATAGTTGCTTCACTCCTTGAAAACGCCGTAGTAGTTAGGCAATACTCTCTGCATATGCGTTGAGCTCTTAACAGACGTTTCAAGAGAACGTTAGTTTTTAAGGTTTAATACCATCACATTATTTGAACGAAGCTCGTGTTATAAACAGTTGTAAAAACTACCATTAAAACAGTAAAAAAAATAACCATACAATGTCGCATGATGTCAGGACTATTGACTTGGATGGTAAGAGATAGGTCTGAACCTGCTCCGTCTCTTTCAAACTTCACCACAGTAGAATAATCAGTTGTTTGCCTTCCTCATCTCGTCTCCAGTAAATTAAATGGGCGATCATGTTTGTCATTTATTTGAGGTATCTAACGTTCAATTTCTGATCCTATTGATTATATCGACACACGACTTATAAATTAACTTAAATCTAGAACAAACACAACATCCAGCCCTCATCCGTTAAACTCATCACTGGACAAACCCCTATTTCACAAACGATCAATTGTTCAGCCCTCGTGATATGAACCCGGGTCCCTTAACAGCCGACTGAGTTAAGGCTTAGTACTCCAGGGATTAATAGTTTTTTTAGCTATTTAGTTATTTTTGTCAAGTCAGAAAACCTTTGTTTATGTTTCAGCGAATGGTCCAATAACTTTTCACACCAACAGGTGGACACGTAGACAAAGGTGTCGGTTTCATCTGGTCTGTTTTGATGGTGAAGGAGAGATTTGGCTCCAAATCTCGGTTGACTGTAATCAACTTTTTTTTCTAAATTGTTTTCCACCCTCCCTCCACTCAAATGTGTGTACATTTCCTCTAAACCTCTGCATTCCTCATGCCTACACGACTACAATAAATATTCAAATAGCCCCGATGTTTTGTAATATATGAAAAATGCATATACAGAGTGTACCGTAACTTGGGGACCCACTTCAGTGGTGGACGGGAGACTAAAATAACGAAAACTGTTTTTATAAACATGTGTCCCATTTGACCTTGATTCCCAGTTACAGCCTAGTTATTCCACTAGACGGTTTGTATACCATATTCAATCTCTCTCGACCTGTCGACAAGGTATGTTCCTTGGGTTATTCCTGGTTATTCCAAACAACCGGTTTGTTTTAAAGAGTGTGACATTATACGGCGCGAATGCAGCTTCAGACTGAGGATGGTCATTTTAAGTAAGCACTTCATATAATGTTAAACAGCTCCACATTACTGGAGTACACACATAACTAGGAAACAAGGTAAAATGGAACACGTGTATCGTCTGTCCACCGTCAAAGTGGGCCCCACATGCTGCTTACACTACACCCTGTGTATAAAATAATGTAATTAATAACAACTCGCTTCTGTGGTCACATGGTCTAACGCACTACTCTCGTGCTGGACTAGACTGTTAAAGACGGTGATAGCAGTGTTCGATCCCGGTCGGGTGTACTGAGGGTGCTTTTCCTTAAATGGGTTTCCACGCTCCCTCAATGCAAATGCCGATGCAAATACTATAAATTCGACCTTCCTAATCCCTAACACATTAGTGTTATTAGTACATAGTCGTATAACCCGAACGCGCAGTAAAATATGTTGCTAATAATGGCAATAATAGTAATAATAACAACGCGAGACTTGCATGATAATCAATCCCGAATATCTGTATTTCGCGCGTCATAATGCTAACCAATCCAATCCTTTTACCGGAAAGGGGGAAGTGGGGCTGATAAAAATAGTTGTTAGTATAGAATGTTAAATATGCCTAGATTATTTATAACAATAGCTTTGCACGTATTACATCAGTACAGATCTTGTGTATTAGAAACTATGAAAATCCTTCAAAACGAACGCTCCACAAAGAAAATTAGTAATTCATGTAATTAATTGTAATTCAATGTAACTCATTGCGCGTTGAAGTACGACATTTCAGATAAAGCTACATATTCCGTGCTCCATGCCAGTCTACTCTGTTTACGGAAATGCACACTTTAGTACTCTGGTCTAGTTAGTAATGATTGTTGAGAAAAGTTTGCAATGATTCATTTTGTTTTGTCAGTAGAACCACAAAACAAGTAGTTTTCATCTTGTGACAAAGTTCGGTGATAAGCTAACAAATGTGACGAACAATGGCAGAAGGTGACTCAATCTGGACCAACCCGTTGGAGTGAGTTTAACATCAAACAAGCTTTCACAATGATTGTGTACAAACTATATCACATATTAACAATGTTGACTTGGAGGTACGACATGTTAATTACGCTCTAAATTGACAATACTTTGAACTGATTGTTTCTTGTGGAAGTATTGCGGTAGGTCAAATTTGTTTGATCACGTGAACAACATTGAACATTAAACATACTGGAGGGGAAACATTAAAACAAATCTGTACTGCCAATACCTTAAGGTGGGATGAAAGAAGACACGAGGAAAATAGTGTTTTTGCAGTTTTTATGGCAAAACATTTTCTGACCAAAATAAATCAAATTTTGCTCACCTACAAACATAGAATTTAACTTTCTTCTCTTGGTGGCCTCAAAATTTCTTGAATATCTGTCAAGGGTGTTCTGTAATTTAATGAAAACTTTTTGTCTACATTTTAAAATGCTGCTCTGCTAATGACGGATAATCTGAAACGGTTGATATCAACATGTGGAGAAAATTTAACTCTTTGTTTTTAATGGAGCCATATTTTATTTATTTTGGATAACAAATTATTTTGCTATAAACACTGCCAAAACACTGTATTGTCTCGCGTCCCCTTCCATCCCACTTTAAGTAAAAATAATTCCAACTTTTGTTGTTTGTATTTTACAAAAGCGAGTAGGCCCCTATATAAACAATAAGCTTAGTCCTACATGCAAACCTAGATCTCTCGGGTGTTTTGATGTGCTCACAAATATTGCACATATTTGGTAAGAGCTAGATTTGGTCCACCAACTTCTCTTGACAGAATTCACCAAACTATGCCAAACTCCTAGATATAACATTCATACATGTTTTATTTCCTCGATGTTTATAAACATAAGACTAGTGTCGCATTGCATGATGGTTCACGCATGATAAGATCCGTGGGCCGTGCGTTTGTTATACACGGTCTAAGGTGTCAATCTTCCAATAGCCTGGACTAATGGGAGATCGTAGTTCTAATCTCGGTTGGGTGTACTAAGATTTTTAAAGTGTCTTAGCCCTCCCTCCTCATTAATCCGGGTACACTTCTTCTAAATTCAACCTTCTGTATCCCTAACATATTTTAGTAACCACTACATATTCGTATAACCTGGGTGGGTAGTAAGACGCAGTTACAAAAACACACTTTTGAATGATAAGTGAGTACATGCAGGTGGTGGAAGCTGTCCCTGGCTGTGTTGGTTTGATAAGTGAGTACATGAAGGTGGTGGAAGAGCTGCCCCTGGCTGTGTTGTTTGATAAGTGAGTACATGAAGGTGGTGGAAGCTGTCCCTGGCTATGTTGGTTTGAAAAGTGAGTACATGCAGGTGGTGGAAGAGCTGTCCTGGCTGTGTTGTTTGATAAGTGAGTACATGCAGGTGGTGGAAGCTGTCCCTGGCTGTGTTGGTTTGATAAGTGAGTACATGAAGGTGGTGGAAGAGCTGCCCCTGGCTGTGTTGTTTGATAAGTGAGTACATGAAGGTGGTGGAAGCTGTCCCTGGCTATGTTGGTTTGAAAAGTGAGTACATGCAGGTGGTGGAAGAGCTGTCCTGGCTGTGTTGTTTGATAAGTGAGTACATGCAGGTGGTGGAAGCTGTCCCTGGCTGTGTTGGTTTGATAAGTGAGTACATGAAGGTGGTGGAAGAGCTGCCCCTGGCTGTGTTGTTTGATAAGTGAGTACATGAAGGTGGTGGAAGCTGTCCCTGGCTATGTTGGTTTGAAAAGTGAGTACATGCAGGTGGTGGAAGAGCTGTCCTGGCTGTGTTGTTTGATAAGTGAGTACATGCAGGTGGTGGAAGCTGTCCCTGGCTGTGTTGGTTTGATAAGTGAGTACATGAAGGTGGTGGAAGAGCTGCCCCTGGCTGTGTTGTTTGATAAGTGAGTACATGAAGGTGGTGGAAGCTGTCCCTGGCTGTGTTGGTTTGATAAGTGAGTACATGCAGGTGGTGGAAGAGCTGCCCCTGGCTGTGTTGTTTGATAAGTGAGTACATGAAGGTGGTGGAAGCTGTCCCTGGCTATGTTGGTTTGATAAGTGAGTACATGCAGGTGGTGGAAGAGCTGTCCTTGGCTGTGTTGGTTTGATAAGTGAGTACATGCAGGTGGTGGAAGAGCTGTCCCTGGCTGTGTTGGTTTGATAAGTGAGTACATGCAGGTGGTGGAAGAGCTGTCCCTGGCTGTGTTGGTTTGATAAGTGAGTACATGCAGGTGGTGGAAGAGCTGTCCCTGGCTGTGTTGGTTTGATAAGTGAGTACATGCAGGTGGTGGAAGAGCTGTCCCTGGCTGTGTTGGTTTGATAAGTGAGTACATGCAGGTGGTGGAAGAGCTGTCCCTGGCTGTGTTGGTTTGATAAGTGAGTACATGCAGGTGGTGGAAGAGCTGTCCCTGGCTGTGTTGGTTTGATAAGTGAGTACATGCAGGTGGTGGAAGAGCTGTCCCTGGCTGTGTTGGTTTGATAAGTGAGTACATGCAGGTGGTGGAAGAGCTGTCCCTGGCTGTGTTGGTTTGATAAGTGAGTACATGCAGGTGGTGGAAGAGCTGTCCCTGGCTGTGTTGGTTTGATAAGTGAGTACATGCAGGTGGTGGAAGAGCTGTCCCTGGCTGTGTTGGTTTGATAAGTGAGTACATGCAGGTGGTGGAAGAGCTGTCCCTGGCTGTGTTGGTTTGATAAGTGAGTACATGCAGGTGGTGGAAGAGCTGTCCCTGGCTGTGTTGGTTTGATAAGTGAGTACATGCAGGTGGTGGAAGAGCTGTCCCTGGCTGTGTTGGTTTGATAAGTGAGTACATGCAGGTGGTGGAAGAGCTGTCCCTGGCTGTGTTGGTTTGATAAGTGAGTACATGCAGGTGGTGGAAGAGCTGTCCCTGGCTGTGTTGGTTTGATAAGTGAGTACATGCAGGTGGTGGAAGAGCTGTCCCTGGCTGTGTTGGTTTGATAAGTGAGTACATGCAGGTGGTGGAAGAGCTGTCCCTGGCTGTGTTGGTTTGATAAGTGAGTACATGCAGGTGGTGGAAGAGCTGTCCCTGGCTGTGTTGGTTTGATAAGTGAGTACATGCAGGTGGTGGAAGAGCTGTCCCTGGCTGTGTTGGTTTGATAAGTGAGTACATGCAGGTGGTGGAAGAGCTGTCCCTGGCTGTGTTGGTTTGATAAGTGAGTACATGCAGGTGGTGGAAGAGCTGTCCCTGGCTGTGTTGGTTTGATAAGTGAGTACATGCAGGTGGTGGAAGAGCTGTCCCTGGCTGTGTTGGTTTGATAAGTGAGTACATGCAGGTGGTGGAAGAGCTGTCCCTGGCTGTGTTGGTTTGATAAGTGAGTACATGCAGGTGGTGGAAGAGCTGTCCCTGGCTGTGTTGGTTTGATGAGTGAGTACATGCAGGTGGTGGAAGAGCTGTCCCTGGCTGTGTTGGTTTGATAAGTGAGTACATGCAGGTGGTGGAAGAGCTGTCCCTGGCTGTGTTGGTTTGATAAGTGAGTACATGCAGGTGGTGGAAGAGCTGTCCCTGGCTGTGTTGGTTTGATAAGTGAGTACATGCAGGTGGTGGAAGAGCTGTCCCTGGCTGTGTTGGTTTGATAAGTGAGTACATGCAGGTGGTGGAAGAGCTGTCCCTGGCTGTGTTGGTTTGATAAGTGAGTACATGCAGGTGGTGGAAGAGCTGTCCCTGGCTGTGTTGGTTTGATAAGTGAGTACATGCAGGTGGTGGAAGAGCTGTCCCTGGCTGTGTTGGTTTGATAAGTGAGTACATGCAGGTGGTGGAAGAGCTGTCCCTGGCTGTGTTGGTTTGATAAGTGAGTACATGCAGGTGGTGGAAGAGCTGTCCCTGGCTGTGTTGGTTTGATAAGTGAGTACATGCAGGTGGTGGAAGAGCTGTCCCTGGCTGTGTTGGTTTGATAAGTGAGTACATGCAGGTGGTGGAAGAGCTGTCCCTGGCTGTGTTGGTTTGATAAGTGAGTACATGCAGGTGGTGGAAGAGCTGTCCCTGGCTGTGTTGGTTTGATAAGTGAGTACATGCAGGTGGTGGAAGAGCTGTCCCTGGCTGTGTTGGTTTGATAAGTGAGTACATGCAGGTGGTGGAAGAGCTGTCCCTGGCTGTGTTGGTTTGATAAGTGAGTACATGCAGGTGGTGGAAGAGCTGTCCCTGGCTGTGTTGGTTTGATAAGTGAGTACATGCAGGTGGTGGAAGAGCTGTCCCTGGCTGTGTTGGTTTGATAAGTGAGTACATGCAGGTGGTGGAAGAGCTGTCCCTGGCTGTGTTGGTTTGATAAGTGAGTACATGCAGGTGGTGGAAGAGCTGTCCCTGGCTGTGTTGGTTTGATAAGTGAGTACATGCAGGTGGTGGAAGAGCTGTCCCTGGCTGTGTTGGTTTGATAAGTGAGTACATGCAGGTGGTGGAAGAGCTGTCCCTGGCTGTGTTGGTTTGATAAGTGAGTACATGCAGGTGGTGGAAGAGCTGTCCCTGGCTGTGTTGGTTTGATAAGTGAGTACATGCAGGTGGTGGAAGAGCTGTCCCTGGCTGTGTTGGTTTGATAAGTGAGTACATGCAGGTGGTGGAAGAGCTGTCCTTGGCTGTGTTGGTTTGGTGAGTGAGTACATGCAGGTGGTGGAAGAGCTGTCCTGGCAGTGTAGGTTTGGTGAGTGAGTACATGCAGGTGGTGGAAGAGCTGTCCCTGGCTGTGTTGGTTTGCTATGTGCACGTTGAACCACCAACCAGTTCTTGTAGACCTTGTCATTGAGGTGTTCTCTCTGTTGTTTCAGCCAAACGGAAGAGCGCGGTGGAACTCCTTCAAGAGTCCAAAGCATTCTACGTCAAGTCGGAAACTGTTCTGGACCGCAAACAAGAGCTGAAGAACAGTGGCCACCTGCAGGTGACGTCAGAGCCAGGGGTTCTGTACCTAAGAGCACCTCTCAACAAGTCCTCAGCGCCCTGGAACTACAACAGCAGTAATCAGGAGGTCAAGTGTGAGTGATAATGAGGTTGTTACACGGTGACAAGACAGCCTTATCTCCACGAACATTTACACTATTGAGTATTGCTGCATGGAGTGTGCCGGCTCAAGGTCGCTTCACACCGGAGGTAACATGGCTGGAAAAAAGTGTTAAACACTGCTAATAACATTGCACCCGTGGATCAATTTCTTGCCGGCTTCCATCCGGTGTAAATCTTTGTGTCGTGTTATGGAGCAATACTAGCAATTTCTTTCGAAGGGAAATATTGAATAGTCCAGAGAAAAACCATTAGACCTAATTGAAGATTACCGTAAACATGAATGAATAAAACCATTGTGAATTACTGTCGATACCTGCTAAATCACCAATTTCAAGTTTTCTTTCGTCTTATTTCAAGTCGCTTATTATATAATGTCCACTTTACTTTGCCTGTCCATACCTTGAAGGTATTAACGAACCCTCCTCCTATGAAGCCATGACTTGGCTGCCAATAAAATGCTAAAACTGAAAATACGTTCAGCTATCAACTTGTTGATATACAAGTTTCAGTAGCTTTGCTATCAACTTTAGATGTTTTTATTTTCAAATAATTCACGACATGCTAGCAACATTTTTGTCGAAAATATTGTACTAACATTTCGTTATCGACATTTACCAAAACACTCACAAAATAGTTAACTTAATTGACTTATTTATTAATAATATTTTGCTATCTCTTTGGTGTAAAGCGGCCTTAATAGTGACTTTAGGCTGGGTCTTAATTAAATAGCCTGTGGCGAGCGTACAATGCACAATTATTCACGAGAAAAATACATAGGTTTGTATTAAAACCTGGTGTGTAAGTCTTACTTAAATTGATTGTATTTTATTAATAGAAAATGAGCTGACCTCTTTTCGCTACTAGATTATGTTTTTAAAAGTAATTCAGTAAAGAGTTCGTTCAGAAAAAACACGTTTATAAAAATGTATATTTTGAAACTTGAATTTAACCTAGGATATGTTTTGTCTGTTCTATTAAAAGATCAATCGATTTTTTATTTGGTTCACTGTCGTAAATACTAGAGTAGACCCACTTCTCAATAACAGTGTAAAATGTAGTATTTCTACTTTATTTTCAATCATATAGACAATCATTTTCAGACAAAGAAAATAACCAAAAAGTATGGCTACCCCAAGACATTTCAAACATGAACACAGAAGCTAATTATTCTCGTCTGCCTGTAGACAGGGGTCTAATTGGCTATAATCTCTCCTAGCATTCTCATTGGCTGATACGTCTCAAGTTGAATGATTATCTTTACTACACTCCATATTATAATACATCTATAAAGCCACACGGCTGACTCACTCACTGACATTAATGTTTACCCACTTCCAGAAGAACTAGAAACTTGAAAATTGGTAAACTTATATCTTCTAGCCTGTAATTGACGGGAAGATTCAAAAAAGTATAAAAAAAAAAAAAAATTAAACCCTAAAAAAAATGCATAATGGCGGAGCAACTTTAAAGTCGGTGTGGACCTTTATTTGAAGGTCTCTTGTGGCTAAACGGTAAGACCTATCAAAAAACTGCTCTGGAACTACATCAGTTTACATCCACTTGCAAAGAAAACTCACTGGGGGCTTGGGGCGGAGCCCCCAATGAGAAAAACGGGTATGACCCATAAAGGTATATTTATATCATCTGCTCAGTCACGTCACAAGAGCGCAGCATTTTCAACAATACACACATTTTTACATACATTTCTAATAGGAATATTTGTAGTTAGCGTATCCGGCCCGTTCAGACACGTTGCGGATCATACAAGTATCATCCGATATTGTTGGCAAGAATGTTTTGTCTGATCTTGTCTGAAACCGTACTCAAGCATACGAATAGCATAAATTATCTTGGCTCGCAGTGATTACGTTGTCACTATTGTTGTCACTGAAAGTGTTAAACAATTCAATCTTTTTACAACCAAGAAGACAAACGCTACAGCGACAACGAGAAAAAGGAAATATCCTATAAAGAGATAGGTAAAGTTTTAAAGGACACAGGTACGTTTATGTAATTGTTTAATTTTGTCACAATCGTAATGATAAACAAGACTTGAAAAATACAACTCAATATAACAATCATCAATCAGGTTTGTCGCCACTCAATACTTCCTGATGCACTGCTGAAGGAGTTTGCAAATACTCGTATATCTCTTACATGAAAAGCTGCCATCTTGTAATGGAAGGTTTTGTAAACTATCCCCCAAAGGTTCTTCTCAAATATTACCGTTTTTATTAAGTAATTGTGCAAGGTATATGTAGTTGGAATCAATTTGTCGTCGTGTTCCTGATTTAGTTGACTCTTTCTGATGTACAGCCTGAACTTTTGGGGAAGAAGTCTGACACCATTTTCTGATACTCTTCCGGCACGAGAGTGCTGTTAGTTGTGGTGTTGTTTTTAACGTCATCAAGTTGTGTTTCAGGATAGGGTCCTAACAGATAGGTTTTCATCTCCCACAACTACGTGAAGCGTAATGGAATCTGTATTTGGTAATATTGTTTATCTCCGGGCACATTTAGTTTAGCAATACAAGGCCTTTCCCCAGCTTCAAATTGGAGAAAATGCCCCCATCACTATTTTTCCCAAATGATTTAACATCAACAGCTATAAATTTGTAGCTAGTATCTACAAGGTCCAACAAAACAATCAGATTTGTTTTTATAGTTAAACTATAAATAACCACTATTAAATAGAGCCGCAATCGTGACATGTTTCCCATCTAGGAAATTAAGAACGTTCCAAGTGTTCCAGAAAGCATTAGCTATTTTAAGTCATCCTTCTTCAGTCGCTGTTGCCATGAACTCTGAGAGTAACTCTGAGAGTAATTATGGCATTGCAAACCTTAATCACCATTTTTAAAACTGTAGTAGGTCCCAAGTCGATAGCTAAATGCTATTGTACTGTAATAGTCACCAGTGGTCAAGAATCTGGAACAAAACTTATTTACTTTTGTTAATGCACTATTAATTTTTTACAAAAAATATATATATATATTAAACATTTTTTGTATCTATTCTTTCGGCTACGTTCTATGTAGTTCTGGATTTATTATTGTCTGTGTTGATGTTTTTAGGATCTGAATTCAAGAAACAATGAAACAATCTTGGATATTCTTTTCGAAGAGCATTAAATAAAATAGACAAAAAGTATCCAAACTTCAAGTAAAAAAAATATGAAATTTGAAGATGAAATGTGTGTGTTTAGCTTACCTATATCAAAGAACGAGCAAAAATGACATCAGTTAATGTTGAATTAAGCATCAAATCTGATAGTGAAGTTGGGAAAGCATTAAATTATTTACTTTTAGAACAAGGAAATAATTATGAATCCCTTACTAAAAAAACATAAGTACAATCATCAGTTCAAAAATGGGCTTTAGTACCGTCAAACCAATTAGTTTACTCTAAAAGAAAGATAAATCAGCCAGATACTGCTGCCTCTTAGTTGATAAATTATATCCTAAATATCAGAAAAGAAAAAACATACTAAAAAGTGAACAGAACAAATGAAATGGACTTGTTCTTTAATGGTTTAGCAGCAACTGTAAAAAACACACCTTATAATCAATATAGCAAAGGCAAGAGTATTTTCTAAATTCTCACAATTGAAAATGGGAGAGATATCACAGGAAGGATTACAACCACTACCTTCAACTTCCTGCCTAGCATCTACAATTTCGTCATGGGTACTCCTCAGATCCTCTGTTGCAGCAACATCACAATTTTACAACTCATTCAGACAACTTAACAGACCAATTATAATACTACACAGTTTTATTGAGGTTTTCCCCTTCGTTATATGAAAACTAATGCAACTTAAAATTACAAAAAATTAATCAGAATTTCTGTTTGCATAATAACATTTTGCTACTTACCTCACACATATTGCTATTTTTTGTTTTGGTCTATAGGAATGTTGTGTCCTATTTTTTGAGAAACCTTTCTATTTGTCCCAACAACACGTGGAAGTCGTACTGAACTTATTTATAAAGCTCGTGTTCATTGTCCATCAATTCACTGAGGCTTGTCTAAAATTCTCCATGGTTTATTCTTTTTTTTGACATCTTATGAACACATAAACGATGGTGACGACTTTGCTCTTCATCTTCATTAACAATCAGGCACTCATACCTAAATCTTCTATTGACATTTGAAATAAATTAAACCAGAGAGCACGAATGTCAGTGTCGCAGCCAGTCCGGTAACTGATAGTGCTTGTTGCACGAGTGTCAGTGTTGAAGCCAGTCCGGTAACTGATAGTGCATGTTGCACGAGTGTCAGTGTCGCACCCAGCCCGGTAACTGATAGTGCTTGTTGCACGAGTGTCAGTGTCGCAGCCAGTCGGGTAACTGATAGTGCTTGTTGCACGAGTGTCAGTGTTGAAGCCAGTCCGGTAACTGATAGTGCTTGTTGCACGAGTGTCAGTGTTGAAGCCAGTCCGGTAACTGATAGTGCTTGTTGCACGAGTGTCATAGTCGCAGCCAGTCCGGTAACTGATAGTGCATGTTGCACGAGTGTCAGTGTCGCAGCCAGTCCGGTAACTGATAGTGCTTGTTGCACGAGTGTCAGTGTCGCAGCCAGTCCGGTAACTGATAGTGCTTGTTGCACGAGTGTCAGTATCGCAGCCAGTCCGGTAACTGATAGTGCTTGTTGCACGAATGTCAGTGTCGCAGCCAATCCGGTAACTGATAGTGCTTGTTGCACGAATGTCAGTGTCGCAGCCAGTCCGGTAACTGATAGTGCTTGTTGCACGAATGTCAGTTTTGCAGCCAGTCCGGTAACTGATAGTCCTAGTTGAGACGTTAACGCTACGTTCCCGCACCGTACCGTATTATATTTAATATAAAATAGATGACATTTGTGCAGTAATTAGGTATTTTCAAAGGAATACTTCTTTCTGTTGATTTTTATTTTTTCTGTAAATTTGTATTTAAGTGAAAACTGGACCTGGTACGTAATACTTTCTAGTAATGGTTAAAGTATTTATTCTTTGTACATAAAGTTTTGAATTGGGTACAGTATTTGACATTATTATTATAGTGCAAATATGTAAAAACTATTTTATCAGGAATAGGGGAAGGGGAATTGATATTATTGTATACCCCCACCCCCACCAACTGCAAATCCTGGGTGTGAATAAGAATGTATGAACACATACCTGTTAACCAGTGGCGTACACAGTGACAGAGGGTAGGTTGAGGATCCTGTTAACCAGTGGAGTACACAGTGACAGAGGGTAGGTCGAGGATCCTGTTAACCAGTGGCGTACACAGTGACAGAGGGTAGGTCGGGGATCCTGTTAACCAGTGGAGTACACAGTGACAGAGGGTAGGTCGGGGATCCTGTTAACCAGTGGAGTACACAGTGACAAAGGGTAGGTCGAGGATCCTGTTAACCAGTGGAGTACACAGTGACAGAGGGTAGGTCGAGGATCCTGTTAACCAGTGGAGTACACAGTGACAGAGGGTAGGTCGAGGATCCTGTTAACCAGTGGAGTACACAGTGACAGAGGGTAGGTCGAGGATCCTGTTAACCAGTGGAGTACACAGTGACAGAGGGTAGGTCGAGGATCCTGTTAACCAGTGGAGTACACAGTGACAGAGGGTAGGTCGAGGATCCTGTTAACCAGTGGAGTACACAGTGACAGAGGGTAGGTCGAGGATCCTGTTAACCAGTGGAGTACACAGGGACAGAGGGTAGGTCGAGGATCCTGTTAACCAGTGGAGTACACAGGGACAGAGGGTAGGTCGAGGATCCTGTTAACCAGTGGAGTACACAGGGACAGAGGGTAGGTCGAGGATCCTGTTAACCAGTGGAGTACACAGGGACAGAGGGTAGGTCGAGGATCCTGTTAACCAGTGGAGTACACAGGGACAGAGGGTAGGTCGAGGATCCTGTTAACCAGTGGAGTACACAGGGACAGAGGGTAGGTCGAGGATCCTGTTAACCAGTGGAG
Source organism: Timema shepardi (assembly GCA_902151425.1). NCBI lineage: Eukaryota > Metazoa > Arthropoda > Insecta > Phasmatodea > Timematidae > Timema > Timema shepardi. Next base: position 24,496 of record CABFVX010005559.1, on the reverse strand, counting down.
TACACAGGGACAGAGGGTAGGTCGAGGATCCTGTTAACCAGTGGAGTACACAGGGACAGAGGGTAGGTCGAGGATCCTGTTAACCAGTGGAGTACACAGGGACAGAGGGTAGGTCGAGGATCCTGTTAACCAGTGGAGTACACAGGGACAGAGGGTAGGTCGAGGATCCTGTTAACCAGTGGAGTACACAGGGACAGAGGGTAGGTCGAGGATCATGTTAACCAGTGGAGTACACAGGGACAGAGGGTAGGTCAAGGATCCAATCTTGGTATAAATTAGCTTAAAGATTACCATTTACATCCTTTGACATCAACATTGTTCCCGAAGTACATACCCCTGGACCCCCACTTTTTGGGGAGCATCGCTGATTCTATATCTTTATTATCCCACTAATTCAAATCAAATTTTCGAATATTACAGTTATTGAAATATATAATGTAGCAATTATGAAAACTATTATGTTAAAAGCCCTCCGCAGCTCAAAATCATGGGGCTGCCCCTGTATATATTATAAACACTCTCGTTGAAAACAATGTAGTTTAACTCACAACTACACTATTAGTTATGCGCTGTGCATGAATATAAACCTAGCCCAAACAGATCCAGGCTGTAGGGAGATTGAGGTTCGAATACCGGTTGGGTGTTGCCTACTGAAAGAAGTTTCTCTAAAATCCTACCTTCCCTATCCCTATTGGATTGGCTCGATTAATGCATGCGTATGACCCAAATGTGTACCAAGGCACGGGGCAAACAAAATGTTCCTTGAAGCAATTGAGCTACGCATATTTTCAAGATATTTACTTAAGATGTAAAGTCTGATTCATAGGAAGCCCATTGTTGAGAACTGGAGATTCACTTTACCACAATGGCGGGAACAAAATATTACTATAATTGTATTTACATCCTAGTAAGTTTAATTACAGATGTAAAGATAAACTATACAATAATCCATAAGGAAGTATTATAGTAAACTTTTGATAATTTTTAGAAGAACTTAATAATTAATCGAATAAGAAATATTTCTATAATGCCAAATTTTAATTACTTTCATTCAATGTTGGTAGTCGTTAAGTTAAATATCAGGCCCAAGGCCTACTTAACGGGACATAGCTATAAAATCTGTTCCATCACAAATATTTAGTACTAGAACTTTTTTTCTTTTCTTAAAGAACCTTCTTTTGAATGTTGAAAGACCTCTGCCACTGTGAGTGCTTATCTTCTCTTCTCCAGACCATATCATTAGTTCCTCTGCCCTCGTGCGAATCTTTCATGCACACTCCAATATTCACACTCTCGATAACACCGTGTCTTATGAAACTGTGGACAGCCCATGGGCAAACAAACCACGTTTTTATTACAAGTTAAGTCTTTCGAAACAAGGGACAGCTTAACTGTGCTAGCCAAGGATTGGAAAGGTCTGTACAAGAACAGACCATGGCACATTAGTCCCAGCAGGGTGTGTTGGGGGCTATTTTAAACTCTTCTTCCACCCGAATGTGGATACGTTTCCCCTAGATTACACCTTAGTCGTCATTGCCACATTTGAATAAATATTTGGCTAGTTCGGACAGGTAGGGGGTGTGACACTTAGCATATCAAAGTTTAGTAAACAACTTTTTATGTCTTCAGGATTTTGTATTTGAGACATTTAACGTGTTTTTTAAAAATATATCCACACACAACTTACAAACTAGCTTAAAAATCTACTACTTATACATTTTTTATGTCCTTATTTCTTGTCCTCTTGACATTTTCAATATAGAAACAGAATCTAGATGCTAGACGCTTGGAGAGTACTAACACGTATTGAAATTACAGTTTTCGACATAATTACATTAACATTACAATAACATTCAAGGAGTACTCACCGTGTGTTTAATAGACACTCTCTAAAATGTATGTTTTATACTTTGGACACTTTTTTGATTTTGTTTTGGTTATTCTCATTTAAACTAGGTATAGCGTTGTGTTTTGTTTATTCTCATTTAAACTAGGTCTAGCGTTGTGTTTTGTTCATTCTACTTTAAACTAGGTCTAGCGTTGTGTTTTGTTTATTCTCATTTAAACTAGTTCTAGCGTTGTGTTTTGTTTATTCTCCTTTAAACTAGATCTATAGTTGTGTTTTGTTTACTCTCCTTTAAACTAGATCTATAGTTGTGTTTTGTTTATTCTACTTTAAACTAGGTCTAGCGTTGTGTTTAGTTTATTCTCATTAAAACTAGGTATAGCGTTGTGTTTGGTTTATTCTCATTTAAACTAGGTCTAGCGTTGTGATTAGTTTATTCACATTTAAACTAGGTCTATATTTGTGTTTAGTTTATTCTCATTTAAACTAGGTATAGCGTTGTGTTTTGTTTATTCTCATTTAAACTAGGTCTAGCGTTATGTTTTGTTTATTCTCATTTAAACTAGGTCTAGTGTTGTGTTTTGTTTATTCTCATTTAAACTAGGTCTAGCGTTGTGTTTAGTTTATTCTCATTTAAACTAGGTCTAGCGTTGTGTTTTGTTTATTCTACTTTAAACTAGGTCTAGCGTTGTGTTTTGTTTATTATCATTTAAACTAGGTCCAGCGTTGTGTTTAGTTTATTCTCATTTAAACTAGGTCTAGCGTTGTGTTTAGTTTATTCTCATTTAAACTAGGTCTAGCGTTGTGTTTTGTTTATTCTCATTTAAACTAGGTCTAGCGTTGTGTTTAGTTTATTCTCATTTAAACTAGGTCTAGCGTTGTGTTTTGTTTATTCTCATTTAAACTAGGTCTAGCGTTGTGTTTTGTTTATTCTCATTTAAACTAGGTCTAGCGTTGTGTTTTGTTTATTCTCATTTAAACTAGGTCTAGCGTTGTGTTTAGTTTATTCTCATTTAAACTAGGTCTAGCGTTGTGTTTTGTTTATTCTCATTTAAACTAGGTCTAGCGTTGTGTTTTGTTTATTCTCATTTAAACTAGGTCTAGCGTTGTGTTTTGTTTATTCTCATTTAAACTAGGTCTAGCGTTATGTTTTGTTTATTCTCATTTAAACTAGGTCTAGCGTTATGTTTTGTTTATTCTCATTTAAACTAGGTCTAGCGTTATGTTTTGTTTATTCTCATTTAAACTAGGTCTAGCGTTATGTTTTGTTTATTCTCATTTAAACTAGGTCTAGCGTTATGTTTTGTTTATTCTACTTTAAACTAGGTCTAGCGTTGTGTTTTGTTTATTCTCATTTAAACTAGGTCTAGCGTTATGTTTTGTTTATTCTCATTTAAACTAGGTCTAGCGTTATGTTTTGTTTATTCTCATTTAAACTAGGTCTAGCCTTATGTTTTGTTTATTCTCATTTAAACTAGGTCTAGCCTTATGTTTTGTTTATTCTCATTTAAACTAGGTCTATATTTGTGTTTAGTTTAGTTTCATTTAAACTTGGAGACATAAACCTATACCAATATTTCAAAATGTAGATAATTGCTTTGTAGCTTGTCGATAAAAAAACTTTCAAAATTTTTGAAATGTTGGCCAGAATAAGATAAAAGATATAAGAACCAGACATCTATCTCTAGAGATATCCATGCTTGTAGCAAATTGTAGTCAATTTCCACAAATAGCACTCAAATTTAAACTGACTAAATTAAATAGGCCTACTTTGCAAAAAGAACACAGAGCAGCTCAGAAAAGCATATTAAAATTGAAGTTAACTAGAAAACACATTTGATGAACGGAATATCGTAGTGCATTTTTGCACAACTTTATAAAATAATAACTGGCATAAAGTTATTTTGTCATGTTACACTTTAGCTTATGATCATTTTAGGGAAATTAAATCTATTAGAGAAAGCTATTTGTGTGTGTTTTTGTTCATTTACACACAACAGTATTAATTAAGCAAGCTCTAAACAGCATTTGCAAGAGTCTAGCAAATGTTGAAAAGGTATTTTCTTTTTGTCATGGTACAAAATTATGATAGTTTAATCACTTTATCAAACATACAAGAATACGAAAAAACTGAATCACACAAATATTTATACATTTGAAAAACTGTTTGGAAAATATCAAACTCAAACAAAACTTGCTACCAACTCCACAATTATTTGCATAATAGTTCAAATTTTAAATCATTAACTCATGAAAGGTTATACTTAGCTAGGTTAGTAAAGTAGCATTAATAATCATTGTATCGGTGTGTATTGCTAAACATAGGCCGCGGGTACAATACTTGTACATTAAAATGTAATCAAATTAATCACCTCAAAATTTTCAAGATAAAATTTTAAAAAAAATCTAGTACTTGAACTTGAGTTATGAAAAAAGAAAACAATTTGTCGATTTCAAGAACTTAAGAATGATTAATAAATCATATTTTCCTGTTATAAATACATTCTCTAAGGCTTAGTTCCTCCAGGCGACACCATGAGCTCTGTTGGCAACCATATTTATTCAGAAAATAGTGTTAGGTGTTAATGTAACTTAACTATTGAAAGTAAGTTTCTGAAATATTTACGAAATACTTAATCCTCTAATCAGTTACTAATGGTTTATTATGAAATAAATATATTTTGTTTGACTCTGTTTAAAAAAAAGGACTGTCACTTTTATATAACCACACATTCCAAGACAACTGTTTAATTCCTGGAGTTGATGTAGTTATGAGTAAACCCAACTTGTCCCAAACCTCTATTGCTCAAAGTTCATAACTTCTAATAGCAAACACAGAGAGTTGAATTGTAAAAACATGTTGGTGTTGTGTCCCTAGACCTGCAGCAGCACGTGCTACTCCTGAGCCCTCCACCTCGACCCACCACCTGGTCCTTGCCGCCCACCCCGCAGTCGGCCCCCCCACTCCCGCCCAAATCACCCCGGCTAGTGTCGGCGGCCCAGCGTCGCTCCGGGTCCCACCACTCCGCCGGCAGCGACCAGCTGCAGACCAAGCTGAGGAGACTCCTCAGTGCTGACTCCAAGGAGAACATCTTCTTCGCTGACACGGAGCAGCGCTACCTCAGACTCTGGGACAATGAGGATGACAATGTCAAGACGGTGAGTCACATATTCATACGTCCGGTCATGTGATCTGAAACGTTCACTCTTGATAGATCATCAACCCCTGTGGGCCCCAGTGGTCTCGGGGTAAAGTGATAGCCTCAAGACTTTCTCTTCTTGGGTTCAAACCCAGCTGAAATAAACGAGTTTTTCTTGCGCGATAAAAATCTGTAGCACAACTTTCTTCGGAGGGGAAGCAAAACCGTTGATTGCGGCATGTCAAGGATTCTGGAAAGTATGTGAAAATACCTTTTTAGAACAATTGGTAGGCCCTTTCACGCTCACTCATATAAATTCAATGTGGAAGAAAACGCGAAACAACCACACTTTCTGAACTTCTCAAGGACATGCGATTCTACCAGATGGTGCGGACAGAACTAACACGAGATGGTGCGGACAGAACTAACACCAGATGGTGCGGACAGAACTAACACGAGATGGTGCGGACAGAACTAACAAGCCGAAGGGCTGAGTATAGAATTGAAATCCACAACAAATTATGTTGGACCGGCGTGCTCAAGTTTAACAATAACCTTCTCCTTAAAATTCTAAACTGTTATATTTCATGAAAACACGGATGTAACTTTTATTTTCCTTCAGTCCGTCATTGTGACTGAGTGGCTAGGGAGGCCTGCCTTGGGTCTAGGGAACTTTGGTTACATCCCAAGAATTGACCAAAATTATCTACTTTGGGGATACTTTTTTTATTGTGCCTTTAAATAATATTGATATTTCCCACAATTATGTTAAAGAAGTTAAGGTATAAAATGTAAGGTGAGAATGTCTAATTGGGAACATAAACTATATATGTTTATAACTGTGTATTACTACCTGTTCAGGTTGTATACACATGTACTATTTACGCCAGTATGTTGTGATGGGGAGGGTTTGATTAGAGGGGATGTACCTTTATTTGCATGGAGAGAGATTTAGAGAAAACCACCCTTAGTACACCTGACCGGGATTTGAACCTTGATCTTCTCATTATCGGCCATCTAGTCTACTGCGAGAATGTTTGCTTAGACCGTGTGACCACTGAAGCGGATATGATTGATGTTAACCTAGAAACATTAGACTACATCTAAAGGTATCTTAAAAATATAAATAGTTAATAATTGTTTTAAAAAAGTTGTTGTTTCTGTGTGGTGTCCGTCCGTACCAGCCTGGAAGTAAGAGTTGGAGCGGGTGCAGTATCCACAAGTCACTGCCGGACCTCCACGCCAGTCCAACCACCAGTCTGTCTTCCTCTGCCAACAGCAGTGAGGCACCTTATGAGGCGAGATCTGTCAGGTGAGTGGATAAACAGCTCCAACCACCAGTCAGGTGAGTGGATAAACAACTCCAACTACCAGTCTGTCTTCCTCTGCCAACAGCAGTGAGGCACCTTATGAGGCGAGATCTGTCAGGTGAGTGGATAAACAACTCTAACCACCAGTCAGGTGAGTGGATAAACAACTTCCAACTACCAGTCTGTCTTCCTCTGCCAACAGCAGTGAGGCACCTTATGAGGCGAGATCTGTCAGGTGAGTGGATAAACAACTCTATTCACTAATTTATTTTTGATTGACTGCCCTGTTGGGCTATATCGAAAGTACACTCGACGTGTGACATGGGAGCTTGCAGTTCAATACTGACAAAATACACACACAGTGTTTTTACCATATAATCGATTTTTTTTATCATCCATTCAAGAAAGATCCATTTGTTTTCTATTAATGATCCTCCAAATCTCTATTATTAATACCTTTCTGTAGTAACAAACATTTTTATTGTCATTTTCAAGAACATGAAAGCCGAGGAAAGTCGAGGAATTTAGTATGATAGGAAGGAGTCTAGGAAACATTTAAAAGAAATACTGGAACGTTCTCATATTTTAAAAATTATTTTTTTAAATATAAAGTAAAAGATCATAACTCAACACTTTTGTTTTTAATCGTTCTTGTGTCAAGAATTTTTATTTAAATGCAGAATTAGTTTTTATTTTTATCCTCAGCTCTGCACATAACATACTGGGAAAATGCATATGTCTTGGTCTAAACTATCTGGAAAAGTCAAAGAATTTCCAAACATAGAAAGTGTACCAACATTTATTTAACATGTCTGAGTTTATTACTACTCGAAATTTCCTTAATGTAGTGATGGACGAGGATGGGACGATTGAGGTTTGAATCTTGGTTGGGTGAACTGGGGGTGGTTTTTTCTAAATGGTTTTCCACCCTCCACGCAAATGCGGGTTCACTTCCTCTAAATTCAACCTTCCCAATTCCTAATCCATTAGAGTAATTGGTACTTAAGCTTATAACCAGCACGGATAGTAAGACGTGGTGCTAAGTATTATTATTATTATTATTATTAATATTGATGGTCCTTTAAAATTTCCATTTTTGTTCTAAACACAATTCTAACCCTCACCATACTCATCACATATTTTATAAAATGTAGGAATGGGACTCAATCTACCAGGTTGGGGTCTTTATAAGAATAGACAGGGTCTAATATATATAAGAAATGTATTTAAAAAAAATTCTTTAGTCACCAAAAAAATAGAGATGTGCCAAGTCTACTTTTTTAATTTGAAGTGAATTTGAATCAAATATATTAAATATTTTTGAAGCTGAATCGAATGTCAAATATTTTTTGTTAATTGTTTCATGCTTTAAAAAAGTATTATAATGTGGTTATTTATATATATATATCTTTATGCACTAAAATTACTTGGAAAATGTTTTATGGCAAAATTGTTTATAATATTTTGTTTTATTCTGATAAACCAGTTAATATCACAACTTAAAATTCAATTACTTCAGATTTTGTACAAATGTTGTTTCATTTGTGTCCAGCAGCGGCAGATGCTGGGGCCGGTCATCTGGCTATATTCCCCGTGACGCTATGAGCACCGCCTCTGCTCATACTCACAAGAACCAATCTGAGTGCACAGCGCTACATGCACAGCATGCACAGCCAGGTGAGATTATTCTCATATTTAGTAAACCATTGAGAAAGGCAGAGGACTCTCTATTTGATTAAAGAAGAGACCATGGAACTTGTTCCCTTTCACTTATTGGTAAATTGGCAGGCATGTACCTAAAATTCAACTTGTGGGGGGGGAGGGGTTTTAAGCCACTCAATAAATTGTAAACTTAGCACTGCATGTCTGAATATATTTAAAATACATTTTGTGACAGAGATTACAGCCCTGACTCACACCTTGCTTGAAAACGTTCATACAATACGATTTGTGATGTTGCAGGCCAAGAAAATGGTCGGCTTCAGCCGATACACAATACTTCAAACCACTGTATGGCTCAGACAACTCTTTAATTTTCATATACAGTAGATTAGATTATCATAATTCGTAGATGGTAATGGATTGCTCAATATTTACATATCATTATTATTAAAAGTCCTGAAAATATGCATTTTAACTAACCTAAGTATTGGTTGATATTTTGGGGGTAGGGGTTGGAACCTCAGATTCCCTCCCCACTCTCCACCACCCTTTGGCTATGTGCATGATCTGGGGTCTAGAGGGTATGTTCTCCCTAGAATTAAGCTTTAATGTTACTAATAATCAGTGCATCTGCATTAAGGCACAAATAAAACTAAAAATAATTATCGAATAAAACCCAAGGTAAAATAAATAGTACAATACATTCACACAATCTTTCTCGTATAGTGTATTATGGCTTGAAACAAAAAAGATTTCAGTAAACTAACCTTAAACTAATTTTTACCCAAAAACCAAGCATACAGTGTTATTTGGGTGGTCAAACACTTATAAGATATACATTTTAAACAAAATCATTAATCCTTTTCAAATAATCTTGAATCAAAAAAATCCCCTATCAGTAAGATACTCATAAGGCACAGCTCACATAGTTAGTATTTCACTCACACACACGGAAGACAGAAGTTAATCTCATCACAGATAGTAGTTGGCTAACGCGCTAGTCGTCTTTAGCTCGACTGCTGAGGACGGGGAGATCGAGGTTCGAATCTCGGTCGGGTGAACTGAGTTTTTTTTCCTAAATGGTTTTCTACTTTCCCTCCACGCAAATGCGGGTTCACTTCCTCTAATTCAACCTTCCCAATTCCTAATCCATAAGCGTAATTAGTACTTAAAGCGTATAACCCCAATGGGTAGTAAGACGCGGTGCTAAATAATAATAATAATAATAATAATAATAATAATAATAAGATTAATAATAATAATAATAGTAAAAGTGAGAAGGAGAGCAAAAAGCTTCTCATCTATTGGATTCAAAATAACTTCATGCCAACCTTATTTTGTGCAACCACCCTACTCAATAATCCTTTCATTTGACTAATTGATTGGTTCACAGTGGTCCCACAACCTTGTACTGCTCAAGATTGTATCCGTCGCAAGGACAGTGGTACCACCTCAAGATCCCACGACAGTAACAGTAGTGGACGATGTAAAGATACCACGGTGTCACATGACAGCAACAGTAGCGGGCGACAGAGTCAGACTGTCGGTAGGAGACCCAGCAGTGGCTCAGGGGGTAGCAGACATCAGCCCACTGCGGTGGAGCGACTAAGGTGACTATATCTGGTGGAGCATGATGAGCTGTACGCTGACACTAATAGATCAGGGCTCAGGGGGTAGCAGACATCAGCCCACTGCGGTGGAGCGACTAAGGTGACTATATCTGGTGGAGCGTGATGAGCTGTACGCTGACACTAATAGATCAGGGCTCAGAGGGTAGCAGACATCAGCCCACTGCGGTGGAGCGACTAAGGTGACTATATCTGGTGGAGCTTGATGAACCTTAGCTCAGTCTGCAGCATGTCTGTCTCCTGAGCTAAGGGGCCCAGGTTCGATTCCCAACGTGGCCTTTCACGGCGATGAATTAGCAGCCAGGGACTGGATGCTGTACCTGTTGTAGTCTCAAGTTAGATAATAAGACATATGGGACAGGCATAGCAAGCTGGTAGTAAAAAATGTATGGCTTGTATAAAAAACTGAACAAGGCCATAAGCTGGAAACAGTAATGGATGTAAAGTAAATATATTAAGCTATTTATGTTGAATTTAAATTGTGATTCATGAAGGTACCTATTTTAAAGTAGGATAAAACTAAAATATGCTGGCAGAGTTAGAAAACATTTTAAATTGTACATTTCCTTAAATAACGCAAATTCTAAAAAAATATATATTATTTTCCTACTATTAATTAGGGGGCATCCAAGTATTATGTAAGCACATTTTTGACAATTTTTAACCCCTCCCCCTCTTGTAAGCAAAAATGAGCAGATGCTTACCCTCGCCCCCTCAACCCCCTTGCGTATGTAAAATTTGTCGACTTTTTAAAATTTATTCACAGAAATGCCATGGTTTTTTCCATGCAATTTTAGGTGGTAAGACGTGATGATAAAAAAAAAATCATTAAATTTATGAATTGCTGGTAATTAATTATTAACATAGAGGTGTAAATTATTATTGAAAAATAATGACAACACTGAAAATAAATCAAATTAAAACAAGTTGTAACATTATAACAGTTCAAAATTTTAATTTACTTTTAATTGAAGTTATAAAATAAATGGTATGGAACTCCGCATGGAGATATTTACTCAAAACTCATAATATATGTGAAACGAATTAATACACTAGCAAACCCAAACAAAAATTGCACTACACTTACGTAAAACATTTTTTGAGTCCCGGTTTTAAATTTTATAATTTTATTTTTAAAGAATTAATATCCTCATTTGTATGTATGGACCAATGAAAAAGATCGATATGACTTGAGTCTAAAATGAAGGCGATAGATCATTGTTGTACAAACATTTCTCCAAAGAGATTAAAAGAAAAAAAAACTTTTTGAGAGATTTATTTAATCACTCCTCTTAGAGAATTATTGTGTTAAAACTTAAGTAATACCTCTTTACAACTAAAGCTCACAAAATTGTAATAAATATTGCCAATATCTCGGAAACTATTGGTTTTATAAAAATATATTTAAAATAAAAGCTTTTTTAATTATTAATAGTACTACAATTTTGCAATAAGTTATTTATTACATCAAATAGTTGCAGAGATACAGAAATTTAAGCTTCTGTAATGTATCCTAAAAGTCATTTTCATGAGGAAATGTAAACAGCCATTTTATTTATAATTTTAATCAACTCCTAGATACAAATTGTTAATCAAAATCGTTAGAGCCAATTTTGAGAAAATCGATTTTTCACTTTTTATTTAACTACTCTTAATTTTTGGCTTATACAGATACACAGACAGATGTCATTGCAAAAACCACTTTTTAGGGTTTGGGGGATAATGAGACGTTGACATCTGTCAACATTTTGGGTTGTATTTTCTTTACAGTCTCAATACTTTACCTTTAGTGCTCAAAAAGATAAAAAATATATATATGCGTATATTTTGAAAGTTATTAGTTTTATAAAAATATGTTTCAAATAAAAGATTTGTATTATAAATAAAGCTACATATTTGCAATGATAAGTAATTTCATATCTCAAATAGTTTCTTAGATATGATTAAAAAAAATATGAGAATTTACGCATCAGACTGGAACACTTAAAGCCATTTTGTTGAAATATTGAGAGTAACCATTTTGTTTGGAATATTTATAAATGTTTTGAAATGAAATTTAATCAAAATTGTTACAGCCGATTTTGAGGAACTTATAGTTTAGGCTCTAGTCGGAGGTACAAACAGACATACGGGAATTCAAAAACAATTTTTTTTTATTCGGGGGGTCACAAATCGTCAAGATTCATCAAAATCTTGAGTTAAATTATTTTTTTGAAGATCACAATACATTCTCTGCTTGTAAGATAGCGAGAAAGTAAAAAGTATTATTAGTGAAGAACACACGAATATTATAATTATTAAAAAATAATCTTTAACTCAATTTAATTCGATGACCAAGATCCTTGAATCCACATATAAAAACTTTTAGTTATTATGTTTCTATTGGGGGGGGTGGGGGGGCTAGGTCACTCAAGCTTTGGCTTAATTTTATAGTTTTTTTTCACTTCTGCCTCGTATAGCCCCACTCAGCATCTTCATTTCCATACTGATCTTGAATTATGCAAATGAGCTTGTTGGCACATCGACCAGCTACACGAAATGAAAGTACTCGTGCTTAATTTCTTTTTTCACCATTTTCTCGATGATTGTCTTTGCGGTGTTGAGTTGTGGACTTTTTGGATGCATGCTAAAGACCACCAGATCCTGTTTGAGAGGTGTGGCTTTACAGAAGGACATAAGTAGTCGTATGGAACTTGTAGAGATCCTTTGGACGTCACATCAATCAAAGTTCAATGCTAGGCGGATACTTAGATTAAGGAATTCACCATCTTCACTTACAAAGAAATCATGAGGCGTTTGCTTGATTTTTAGTGGTGGGGGTAAGAAATGGTCTGAGAATACTCTGAATAGACCATTTTTTGGAGGAGAACAGCAAGTCAAAACATGGAATTTGACAACTTGTAGCAAATACTGGCTTTCCCGGACATGGTCTGAGTACCATTTTGCTTTTGGCTCAATTGGCAGTTCAGATTCACCAGGTATAACTTAGGTAGCGTGGACTAGATGTTCATCGATAGTCATAGAGTTCTATACCTTTGCCAGAACCACCCCTGCAAATTCAAAGATAGACTTCTCCAAATAATTGTTTATGGTGTGACCGTGGTCATCCAGGTGGGAGCCAAAGTGGTCATGAGGAAGAATCAGTCCAGCCAGCTCTTGAATTAGTGGTGCCATTCTCCACTCAACTTGGTTAAACGCACTCTGTCCTGGAGCGTTTGAAGCAATGAATAGTCAGTCCATCCCAATCATACTTTTTGAAGTGCTGCACAGCAAAAGATATCACCTTCTGGTATCTCAAATTCTGATCCAGCCTTCCATCAACTGTGACACTTACAACAGGTTTGATTGAACATTCCTCTGTCCTCACCAATGACGGAAACTCACCAAGACAAAGCAACATTTTAAATTCCCGAGCGTTTGTATTGGCAGAAGACGAACTGTGCTTTCCACTTCTGATCGCGATGAATGTTGGCCCAGAGTAGCTTACCGCATGAGGATTTCCAGATGTCATTGGTTCAATTATGACACCAGCATAAACGGCTGGTATAAGCTTATGACGCTCTAAAATCGCCCTGTCGTTGTCAGGCAAAGAAACACGATATTCCATATGCACAAGGATTGGCGCTTGCTTGTTTGCCGCTGTGAGGCCAATGGGAATACAAGCCCTGTCATCTTGAGACAGAACGAGTACCTGTGCTGGACCAAGGATTGAGGTCATAGATTTCAGATAATGGATTGGTGCTTTAACAAAGTGACTGTCTATATGACCGCGGTGGTGATCCGCCTGTGCCCGGGAAAGTTTGGCAGGGACCGTTGAGACATGTCTTTGAACCTCTACAGTTCTAGAATTTCTTGGCAATAAACGAAGGTATGTTCCACTATGACTGATGTTAAATCCAATTTTCTTTAACTCGTATGTCAGTTCATTGAGACCTTTTACAATCTAATTAATTCAGTCCTTCGTCTAGCGCTTGCTGCACTTCCAAAAATGGCAATATCAGCAAAGGTTTTCAATAACAATGGTTGATTCTGTTCTACACTTGAGCGTCCCATTGAATCTCGCAAGAATAATCTTCCTAAGTCCAAGCAGCTTGTCATGCGCGCTCCCTCAATTTTGCCGGTCTTTCTCTGTCTTACATAAGCATTGTGAAACCTCTCTTCTCTTTAAGGTGCTTACGTAATACTTAACTATGTAATAATAGGGTGATAATAAAAAACTATTCCCACTTTATTGTTTGTTCATCCCACATTAATTGAATTGTGCTCTCGATGACTTCAAGGCATTAAGAGCCATATTGATAAGGTGTCTTTTTCATCAGTCCTATACTTATTGTCAATACAGACCTTACCGCTCTAATACAACCATTGTTTACTTGATTTAGTGGGAGTGTTTCTGTAATGTAGTTATTTATGTTGGTCATTAGCGGTGGTGCGGAGAAGTGCGACTCTCCTGGTGGCAGGAGAGCTAACCTCAAGGATATAGAGAGCGCCAGTAGTTACAGTGACAGTGGAGCAGAGGACGTTTCTTCTCCCCCTTTGACCCGGTATGAACACTTGGTACAAACTTAACATAGCTAATTTAGCAATATTTGACCTGGTATGAACACTTGGTACAAACTTAACATAGCTAATTTAGCACTATTTGACCTGGTATGAACACTTGGTAACGTAACATAGCTAATTTAGCAATATTTGACCCGCTTCAGTAATGGCTTGAGTTAAGATACTACTTTTGCAGTAGACTAGACTGCCAATGATGGTGAGATCGAGGTTCGAATCTCGGTCGGGTCTACTGAGGATAGTTTTTCCTAAATGGTTTTTCACTCCCCCTCCAAACAAATGCTGGTAAACTTCCTCTAAATATAACCTTCTTAATATCTAAAACTGTAAGCGTATAATCAAAAGAGAATTAATACTTGATGCAAAAATAAAATAAAAAGGCCCCAGGATGTTTCCTTGTGGTATGAATAATACTTGGATGGATATTTATTTACTTGTCTGTTTTATGGCTTTAACTTTATTAGGAACTTTTGCTGCAAGATTGATATTGTTTAGATGATTTACTTCAGACAGTGACGAACCTCTGCTCTGCTTTGTTTGAACCACGCTCTTGATTAGTGACTACACAACAAATCACAGCAATCTTTGGAGCACATAATGCTTTGATCAAGATCAGCTTGACGTTCACTTAACATAAGAATAATGTCCATAGGAGAAATTTCCCATTACGTTGCATTAAGTGAAGGGTCCCTGTCATCCATTAATGTTGCGAAAAAAACCCATCAACATGTCTATTTAGTACTTAATATTTTTAATTCAATTTTGAGGTGTACAGATGACTTATTCAGTATATTATGATTTTGTCTGTCTCTCGTGAACACTAAAGCATATCAGCCTCTTCTTACACTTTATTTTTTTAGCTCACGTAAGCATTTATTTTAACTACTGGGAACTTAATCAACCCTTGCTGCTTGGATTATAAACACACAAAATACAGTTTTAAACATGACAAGAAATTTGGCCCGAAATTAATTTTGGAAATAATTTAAGTCCAAAATTTCCAAAGTGAATTTAAGCTAAAATATACGATTTACTAAAAATAACCGCCATAGTGGCACCCTAGTTACCTACACCCTCACAAGCGAATTGTGTCCAGAATTGCAGTGAATGCAAAAATTTGACATCTCTTTGGTTGGGCCTTGCTTACTTACAAATGGTGGCTGAAATGATATCAAACAGGTAGGGGTGTTGGGAAGGGTTCTTGAAGCACACACTATAATGGAATCACCCACATTGTTACACAGCTGAGGGTGCCTGGAATGTATCCCCTTCTGCGCCGCCTCCAAAGCAACCGGCACTGCATGGAACTTGCACTGAAGCCAGATTCAAACCACAGTAGACGCAGACACATGCTAGCTCATCTCGTGAAAATACAAGTGATCTGCGTGACTTTATGCCAATCAGACATGGTCTTCCTTTGTTAGATGAACCTGCGTGTTTGCATCCATCTTTATTGAGGATAGGCAAGATACGTTTATTAGCAGTTAGGGAGGTTGTGATTCATTGTAGCTTAGCATACACAACTGACTACATAGCGAACAATTATTTTTCAAACAGTTCAAAATCATAGTCTATGTTGGGCTCATGTTCTTATGTTATTTTATGTGAATCCTGATTACACGCTATTTTTTATTTATGCTGCATGAACACTAAGTTGATTCTGAACCCGGCATAAAGCTCTTTCGCCTATAGAAGAGAGTAGGTCACTGACTGACCCATGGCCAAGGGTTGATCAGTGTCACTTGGATCTGACAGTTGCCTGTTCAGACCTCCCTCCCTTTCAATTATTGTAACTAAGGTAAATATTTTAGGGTGGGGATGTAGGGAACATGAGAATATGTCGGTATTTTTGCAGTTTTTATAGAAAAACTTTTTTTTTGCCAAAATAAATAAAATACAGCTCCGATAGAAAAATTTAGTTTAATTTTCTTCACATGCCGATATCATCATTTGTTGAATATCTGTCATGAGCATAGCAGCATTAGATGAGAAACTTTTTAAATCAATATAAAAAGTGGTCATTAAAATCCAGAACACTCTTGACGGATATTCAACCATTGTTGATATCAACATGTGATGAAAATTATACTCTCTGTTTCTACTGGAGAAATATTTGATTTATTTTAGACAAAGGAATGTTTTGCTATAAAAACTACAAAAAAAACTGGCCTTTTACTGGATCCTCTTTCACCTCACCTTAAATAGTATACATAAGCTATAAAGGACTGACTTTGAGAAGTTTGCAAAAAAGAAAGAGGCAATCTCAGGCTGCAGCCTCGGGTAGATCCGGATTTGGGTATGAATCACCGACAGCCGAGAGCCATTGCAGCTGTTGGAGAAGCATTCAGTCAAAATCTAAATTATGTTGGTATTTCTGCATCAAGTGCTACTTGTGTTTGGGTTAGTGGGGTTGGTATTAACATGCACTGCAGCATTGTGTATTTTGGTGAACAGAGCCGGAGAAGGGCGTCGACCTATTTTACGCTCCAAGTCAGACATCAGTCACAGGTACTCCCGAGGGGCTCCACCTGTTCCGGTGAGACCACAACCTCCCCGCTCCACTGCTCAGCTTGAGTTGTTCTTCGAGCAAATGGGGCTGGATGCTCACGACTATAGGTATTTAATTTAGTACATACAAGGATACTACTTGTAGTCAAATGAGCATAACAAGTTTTATCCAACTGTTCAAACAGGTACTAGCTCCACCATCACACATTTATTCAAACTCTGTGCTTTGTGGTCACTCCTTTTGGTAAAGGATGTACACTTTAACGGATATAAAATAATCTTTGACCAATGTTGGTCACTCCATGTTTATTTTACAAAATCTGCTAAAGTTTAACGTTAGGAAAAGTTCACTTGAATCCTTAAGAATTCTTAGGAATATTTGAGATTCAAAGATTTAGAAAATATATATGTTTTTTAGATTAAAAACATATCAAAGTTTAGATCTGAGTTTCTTATGTATGAAATAAAGTTCATTGATCAAAATATAACAATGTAGGAGCATAATTATTTTAAGGCTTATTCTGGCAGGAGTTTGTCCCATGCTTATACATTTCCTTGGAAGTCAAGAGTATTGGGTTGCCTTCCTGTTGAGAGTAGCATATAGCTCATATAGCTTGCATCCTGTTGACGAGAGAGCACGGTGCGACCTATGGACCTTCCTGACTGGTGGGAGATCGAGATCAGCATGTTTGTGTGTGAAAAGAACACACGTTGTTGACGGTTGGGAGCCATGCTGGGTGCATGTGTGGGGGAGTAGCCGCTGAGACGAGGTGAAAATATGATGATCTGGCGGTTCAGCCCTGCCGGAGGGTCGATCGAGGGTCTCTGAGTAGTTTCGCGAGTCCCGTTATCGTGCGTGCTTCCTCGTCACGGGGATTACCTCATACTTATGTAGTAGTTTAGCATCTGACTAAAGTGATAAATATATCTTATTGGACTAACTCGCTCGCCTCATTCCCCATGAACCATCCATCCCAACCCCTACCGCTCAGGGTCCATCCTAGGGTGCTCCGGTAGTGTAGTAGTTAGGGTTGGCTACCGGGCACCCCAAATAAATAGGGACGTTATGACGGAATTTAAAAAAAAAATAAAGTACATATAAAAGTGAAAATACTAACACATATTTACACACACTTCAACGTTTCAACGTTCTTATTGCATCTTCTTCAAAAAGTAGTGATAGTCAGACTGAAGCTAGCTTCAATGATGCCATCCTGGTTGTGCAGGATGAAAACCTCTCTGGAGACTCATCTCTTGTACTGTGGATGGTAGGTGGTGCTAGTGTTGCAACAGAGTTGATAACTAAGACTACTTCTTGAGGAAGTTGCTATAAAAGCATTGAAATATTGAAGTGTGTGTAACTATGTGTTAGTGTTTTCACTTTTATATCTGCTTTATAAACAATTTTATTTTTTTGAGTTAATGAGTATTTCTAATGGCTTAGCACAACATTATTATCAAACACAACCCCGTGATTAATTTACCGGTTAATGTATTGTTAACTCGCATAATAATAACAAAAAAATACATTTTGGCCTAGTAATTATTATTTTATTTTTCTATAGCAACTTAAACCTTCATTGGTTGCATGGTTTAAAATGTCACCTTTAATTATATTGGACTAGTGATGATGAGAAGATCAGTGTTAGGATCCAGATTGATAATAATAAGGGTGTTTTTACCTAAATGAGATTCCCATTCACTTTCTGTGCAAATGTAATTACTTTTACTAAATATTATACCTTCTTCATTCCTTCCCCATTAGAATATATATGTGGATAAAACTGAACTGATATTGGATGTGCACAGAAAAAATAAACTTATCCCTAAGGGTCTACAAAGCGTTGATAAAATCAACATTGATTCGAACTTTATATTATTGGATTCAATAATTTGAATCAAATCAAACTTGAAAAAATATCGATGGTTTAAGGGTGTTGTCTAAAAGAGGTTAATCCATTCTAAATAACAATTCTTGTGAGGTCAAGTGAATGCTTATTAATTCTAACTGTATGGGCTGGAAAATAAGTAGCACGTTTTACCCAAACACAATCTTTATCAAACCTTTGTATAGCCTTTAATCGCACCCTTGGTTAACACTTAACACATGTGTTAACATTGAGGACAGAAGACATATAATTATATAATTCATAATCTCCACACCGCATAGTCATGTTGAAGAACTTATAGAACTATGATTCAAAACTAATCTAATTTTTTTTTAATGCTTAATTTTTTTTTATCATCATTATAGCAGCAAATTTAACTGGGATATGATTTGATTCAATGATTATATGAAATTCGTGAATAATGTTTGCTTCAGTTTGAGATTTAATTCAAACACAAAAAAACATGCTTTGCAAAATGTCTACTTAATATTAATGTGCTTTATTTAGTTTGAATATTGGTATAGTTTCAGTTAAAAGTACACTATTTAAGAGTGATCTAAGATGGCGCTGTAAGCTTGGTTCACCCCTTTGTGTGGTAGGTGCCTGTCCACCCCTGTTTCTGGCTCCTCCTCTCCGGTCTACTTCTCCAGTGTGAGCTCGGTGGATTCCGCAGTGGTGTGGGCACCATGGGGTCCAGAGAGTGGGGGGTCCCTCGGAGGAGTGACTACCACCAACACTCATCGCACCATAGAACAGCTGTCTATAGTCGAGAGGAATGCAAGGATCATAAAGTGGCTGTGTAACTGTCGCAAAGCGCAACTTGTAGCGAGACAACCCAGCTGATTCCATTCTTAAACTTACTGCGGCAAACTGAACTTCATTGAGGTGGGGACACAGAGTAAAAATAGAGTTGGGTTTCTAATTATCGTTACACTTTTTATTCTTACTCTTAACAGAGAAATTATAGGGGTATGTAAACTCAAATGCTGGTATTATTTTAAAAATACGAAAAACTTGGCAAAGATTTAAAAAATGAAAGCTCAAGATTGTACTTTAAAAGACAGAAAAAAATAACATAATGCTCACACAGTAAAAAAAAATGTTTAGTATATTTAGCTGTTGATTATGATAGTTAACTAAATTTAGATGCTGATCTAAGCTTAGCTTGAAAACTTTGAAGATGTTGATAAAATAATACAATACATTTTTCACATAATCTCATATTTTTTCTTGCTAATTCCTCTTTCTTGTTTTTATTAGCTCTCTTTGATATAACATTTTCAATTATTTAAAGAGCCAAGCAACGATTTTAATACCAACCATTTAAGAAATATTTTAATATTGTTGTGCTATTTTAAAATATAACTATTGGAAGAATATTGATATATTGGAATAAGTTATTTTGTTAATTGGCTCAGAATATATCCTGTTATCTGAAATTTAAATTATTTTTATCTTTATTTTGGAGACGGTCACACTACAATTTTTACTTATTTGAAAAAGTTTAATTGAGGTATTTGTGCTTTCTATGTTGGGGGAACATTTTATAAAATGTTTAATATGATTGTTTTAGATCTAGAATAATCTTGTTATATTTATAGAATTCCAATTATAATCATTGTTTATAAAAAAATAGGTGCGCAAATGAAAGATTAATAGGCCTACAGTAGATTCTCAATATTTTGAGGCTCAAACACACAAGGTTTTGCAAAATTGGCTGTAGGTTTGTGCCTGTCACACATCTATTTACATAGCCCTGATCTGGGTGTGGTAATTATTGTAACCTATTTAAATTTAAATGACAAGCCTTGTAAGACAACATTTTGGCTTTAAAGATTCCAATGAAACATAAATTCACATAAGGATACTTGAACAGAAAAATATCACATTTGAAAGAACAGTAGACCCTAAACACTCGATTTTTTTATACTATGCATTAAAAAATGAATATGTAAAGTACTTTTTACTTTTAAAAAAGAAGTCATCTCAATTTTCCCCCCAGTTGTTTTGTGTAATTTGGGTTCTTGAGAGTTATAGGTGTGCCTGGTCTTGTTGAACTCAAACTATGACTCTATTTTATTAAAATACTAAATAAACTATTTAAAATAATATAGTGAATAAATGTACCACCATATTATTATTCAAGCCAATCAAACAAGTATAAAAATTTGATTAGGAATAATTTGTGTGATAAGTGAACAATAAGTGCTAATTCTAGGTCAAACCATTTAGTAGATCAATGGAAGATAATGTTATATTTACAATGTCTCCCATTGGAGGCTGTTGCAATGTCTTGAAAACATGCAATTATTCATTGATATCCATCCCACAGTTATTTACAATGTCTCCCTTTGGAGGCTGTTGCAATGTCTTGAAAACATGCAATTATTCATTGATATCCATCCCACAGTTATTTAATCCTCACCACCAAATATATAAAAATGTTTTCAGAAATTTAGAATATTTGCGGGGTAAATATTATTTAACGATATCAAGTGAATATTTTGGACGGTGAGTTTCCCAATTTGTGATAAAGAGTTTATTAGTAATGAAACATTGGAAATACAATTTGAGAGGTCCTGTCGAGAAACATAATAAGCACATTTGTGTGTTTGTACTTATGTTCTGTAAACTTTCATAGTTTCCGGCAAGTCTGCATGCCTTGTCATCTTGCTTACTTTCATCTGTTTTATTTAATTCAGCTGTCTGGTGCTTTTTATACTGTATTTACAGTTTGATTTAGAAATTCAAATAAGTAATCAAATTAACCCTGTCATTGCCTGAAACTCTGAAATATTTGAAATGTTAAATGATGAACGTTGCTTTATTTGGAAGACGGTTCCAAGAAAGGTATATCAAAACATGGGAAGTTGTTACTTGTCTCAAACTCCATTCTGATGAATTCCGATAGAATGAAACCTTGGTCGAGTACTGGACGATAACAATCACTTCTCTTTAAGAGGCATCCATTAACTCTTTGTCCAATGGCAGCGGTGTAAAGTGTGAACTGTGATATTATTTTCACTGTAAAAGACATATTGTGTTCGTTCCTTTTATATTATGTTTCTATTCACCTTTCGTGTACTATATTCAAAATGTAACAAAATACCTCAAAAAAGAGAAAACAGGTTTTGCTTAAAGAGATAAATTATTATCATTTGTTAATATTTTATTTTGTTAGCTGTGAAGGCGTACATGAAGTCTTACTCATTTCTGTGGCTTGTTCTCATAATTAAAAGCAAACATCACATTGTTTGTCTAATATTTGGCCTTGAGGTGTTCACCTCACAAGTCATGCACCGCCACTTGATGTTGGAGTTATAATTGTGTCAGCTTGGAACATGCTTATTGTGCGCTCAATTATTATTGTCTTGGGAACAAATGATGGGATTTCATTTATGTATATAAAACCTATTAAATTTAATGTTAATTATTAACTAAGTTAAAAGAATTAAGCCAAATATAATTTGATCTACATTGTTTGTTTTACTTCTTTGGCTTTTAATTCTAGGGCCAGGGTTTCTTAAACCTTTTATTTTTTTAATAAACATAGCTTTTTCTTGTTTGAAGTTCCACACGTACATTTAACATCACACTTCAATTATAACAGTAGAATACCGATACTGGAAGTTATTTAAATGAGTTGAAAAATAACAGCTGGACACAGGAAATGAACCCAGGACCTTTGGCTTAGCGTGCCAGTGCCAGGATTCGTTCTACTCTCAGGGTCATTCTTCACTCATAGCTTAATGTAGATGACGATTACACACGTGAGTAAAGAATACCCCTGAGAGTATAACGATACCTGGCTAGATATGTGGAAGAGCGTTGACATAATAAACCAAAGGGCCTGTGTTTGATTCCTGTGTCCTCCGAGTGTCATTTTACAACTATTTAAATTAATTGAGAATTTGAAATGTGGTCCCTTCCAAACGGACATTGCCGTAGTTACAATGACTTGCAACCTGTCTCTTGCTACTTGCAAAGATATATCCAGAATATCTCTGATTAGCAAAAATACCAGATGATTATACCTGTTTTTCCAGGCACCCTAAAGACAAATGGGGCTATTGGTGCCTGATACCACACATGTGATTAATGAGCTTTTGTCTACTTGTATTCCCCTGCATACACACCATGTGGAGACAATCTCTGTGTCCTCAACTATAGAGCCTCTTGGAGGCGGAGAGTCATATTCATAAGCACACTACTCTAAGGAAATTTAAATTTTGTAACTGTGAAAAAGGAAATAAAGTTTTTTACAAGGCTAAAAAAAGAAGTGATTGATTAGATAAAATTAAATGTATAATGTTAGTTACCATACATACATACATGAATGAACACTCAACATAATGATAAAGCAGTATGTAATAATTTTTCATGTGAAGCTGGAACGACATAAGTTGCAAAGATTTTACAAGACAATATGAAATAAAATAAAATGTTATTTTGAATAATACAAATATTGATGTTAAAGTGATAAATTTGTAGTACATAGACCTCAGGTAGATATTTAGAATAGTAAAATTTTAAAATCGAAAAACTTGTCAAGTAAAACTTTTCAACAAAATTCGTCACGAAAATTAAGTTTGCGGTGGTAATGTTAGTTTTATCTGTGTGTTAGGTACTATAAAAATAACTGTGTTTATAAATATGTTTGAATTTGAATTTTCCAAACTATGTAGTAGATAATAATCCTTATTCGCTTCAACCTCTATAAAAATTCAATATTTTATTTCGAGCGCTATGGTTTTTGGGGAAATATTTTTGGAAAATGTTATGTTCTGTGGAAATATTGGATCTCTGAACATATTCTGCACCCCCGGTGAGTCTAACAAAATATCAAAACATTACTATATATTTTATAGGACGGCTAAATTTAGAGTCCCTTTTCATTAATCCTCCAAAAATATGCTTGAAAAGACGTTGAAAATGAGCCAATGACACAATTTTGCACTTTAGCTCAAACTTTAAGGTTCTTAGAAAAAAGAGCCCTGTTGGAATATTTCAACCTTATTTTACCGTGGACCAGATTTTAAATAACGCATTATAGAGTTAAATATTTTGTTAGATCTGAATGTCTACGCAGAAATTTTTCGTAATGCAACATGCCATTGGCTTAACGTCTGCACACTTATCTTCTTTGTTGGGTTTTCCCCCACCTGCTCTCCATGAATGAAGATGCATTTACTCATAAGATACTCTCATTATTATCAGCTAATACCTGCATTGATGGGCAAATGCTTGTTTAGTTTGCTTTTCCTAACTCTACCGTCATCATTCCAGGATCATTAGTGTAATAAGATGCTGCTAGTATAAACAGGAAGGAAGATACAGTGAAAAATAAATTGATCATTAACAACCCTTGGGTTGAACATAGTATTGTATAAATTGTTGTTACTAATCTGATATTTCACCTGCTCCTTCCCTTTCTGCTAGGACTTGGTTTTCTTTACTCTAGTCCTTTTGATAAAGATAATCTGCCATATGATTTTCCCAATTTCTCTTAAGACTGCCCCCATCCTTGGTATATTTAGAATTCTTGATTATGATTATATTTAGAATTGTTTTAAAACAAGGTTCACAATTATTATTTACTTTGCCAGCACCCTACTGTATTCACTGAGACACAACAGTACCAACATCAAGTAAATGAATTTCCTGGCCCCCTACAGTATTCACTGAGACACAACAGTACCAACACCAAGTAAATTAATTTCCTACCCCCTACTGTATTCACTGAGACACAACAGTACCAACACCAAGTAAATTAATTTCCTACCCACTACTGTATTCACTGAGACACAACAGTACCAACATCAAGTAAATGAATTTCCTACCCCCTATTGTATTCACTGAGACACAATAGTACCAACATCAAGTAAATGAATTTCCTGGCCCCCTACAGTATTCACTGAGACACAACAGTACCAACATCAAGTAAATTAATTTC
>CABFVX010005558.1:25281-37458 GCA_902151425.1 Timema shepardi | reverse complement strand
GAGGTCCTCCCAACTGCTGAAGGCAATATATATATATATTTTTTTTTTTAAGCGAAAACATACACCTAGAATATTTTTCGGAAAGGTTTTTATTGTTATTTGTTAACTTGATAGTTTATATTTTTACTATTATAAACATGATAATCTAACAAAATAATAAATAAATAAGCCTACATTAAAGTTGGCTTAACCGTCACCAAAATCGCTGATTATCTATAATAGGTAAATGTCTAGTCACTGTACAACTCGATGGAGCCACATGTGAAACTGGGAGATTCGGAACCTGCCACAATCTTCATGAGTAAGGCCACTTCCTAGACTGCAAGAACATCAATTAGGACTTTTAGGGAGGATAAACACAAGAATGTGTGGCACTTGATAGTTTAATTGCTCACAACCTCTTAAAAAACTATTAGCTGTCATGGGAGTTGGCAAGTCAATAAACAAAAAGAAGATATTTAGATCATTTTCTGACAGACTGCCAAGAGCAGACAAATGGAAAACATACTATTTTTGTCTTTACTATATAGATGCAGTGGATGAAAAAGAAACTCGTGACTGTGATAAGTTAATCTTTCCATTGCACAGATCACAAAGGTTGTAAGGAAATATTTAGATAAATATACTTCTAAATCTTTTGCAGGTTTGTTTTCTGCTGGTTACGAGTCCCAATCTTTACCAAGCCTCCTTAAGTCATTGGCCTCTATGATATGGTATGCTCCAAATATCAAATAAGTCAGGTAAAAAAATCTCGAGCTTGTTTGACATTAAATTAACTCATTGGTTTCAACTTTAATCATAGGAGCACAAGTATACATAATGCACAGCATAGGCCTAACAAATCCCCAGGGCTACCACTACTTCCTCTTTACATCGGGTTCAATGCACACACAAAAACAAGAAAATGATAAATAAACTGTCCGAGTTAAGTATATGTTGGTTATGACAGTATATTAGAAATTTAAACTGGCTCTCAACAGCATCTTGCCAACAATATTCAGAGAACAATCTAGTCTGCCCTACACAGCTTCATCAAGAATCTTTACAGTAGGTGCACATGACAACATTGATCACAATCCTTCAGCCAATACAGTATTCCATTCTTTTCATGGGACAAGCATCAGTATTTTCCAATTTGCATGTGAATCAAGTATATGTGAAGAAACAATCACTGTTCTCTCTGTTACTTCTTGTACCAAACCATTCTTGCCCAAATGTTATAAATAGTCTTTGCTCTGTCTTCTGATATCAAAAGCACAGTAATTCCAGAGATGATTGGGAATGAAATGAAATTAAATTAAATTAAAAATTAAATTAAATGAAATTACACGAATCAAGGCATGTACCAGTTATAACAGTTGAACAGCCATTCTTTGCTATAGCAGAGTTCATTCAGTGGCTCTGCCCTGTTGAATTTGATAGCAGTCATTTACAACTCTTTCATTCCTGCTTCTCGTGTAAAAAAACAAGAGCCATGTCCAACTGATGACAGCTGTATCACTCTCCAAGCTAGCAAGAGATGTATACAAAATAATGAAAGAGAAGTAAAATGGCGAATCTTTTGACAACTAGGAAAAACAAAAGATTGTTAAAAGTCCTGTTTCAGTTCTAGGAGATTGTTCTTCATTTAGAAATCGTAGTATTAATCATTGTTTGTGCGCACAGAGAATGTAACTTTCCCGTTGTATATTGGAGTGATGGAAGCTCTTATTCCTTGGTTGTATTAGATCACACCAACTATGCATACCGACTCCCAATTCATATAAAAACATGAAAAATATTCCCAAAGTAACTTTATTTGATTTCCAAAGATTTCGGGTATTCCCAAAGAGCAGAAATAAATTCTCGACAATCCTTATTGACCAAGCACATTAATAGAATAACAAGACTGTAAAAGTTGCTGGTGGAGCTGTGAGCTTGACAGAAAATTTTTCTGCATTTCACAGGTGAATGTTATCAGGTCCTGAGCCGGCAAAGGTTCTACATGAATTTTAGAAGTTTTATGGCAACCATGTGAATAAATTTCATCATGAACAAGGTATAGAATATCAAGAACGGCTCACAGAAGAAGTCAACAAAATGAGTGAAGCTATAATGTCTTTAGGGAACCCATTCCAAGACTGTTAAGAACTTATGAATATATCTACTCATGACTAGTGTTGATGAAGCAGTTTTAGTGTCCAGATAATGGAGAAATTGGGGACAGAGCAGTATACTAAATATGTGCAATTACTAACAGGATTGCATCAATTTACAACCCATTCAAGAAGAGAAAACCAATTTCCAAGCATCCACATACAAAATCATGTTCAACAAAGAATAACTCTTGATATCAAAATAATATTAAAACTGTATCAGCCAACTCTTCATATCATGTCAAGTGCGTCAAACAGATTTTGGTAAATATTTTTCTCATGAGAACCATCCGAGGCCACTATCCCTCTCCCTTCATGGCAAACTTCGACAACTTAGTAGTAAATCTTAGTTATTGGGGAGTATTTCATCACAAAAAGAAAGTATTGTATTCTTGATGTCAAAATCTTTGATGGAGCTGTTATTAATTCATGGGCTGAATGGGGGCAAAGTTTGAATCTTTTAAAAACATGGCAAAATGGTGTTTTTGCAATTTAGATTAAGAGAACTTAATAGCTGTTGTAGAGTGGATATAGTTTGAGTTATGTACATATCTGAAAGTTTGAAAGTTGCCTCACCACATAAGGGGGAATAGGTGTACAAAGGAAAGTGGCCCCTCAGACAAAACTGCCTGCTAATTTTTAGAGACTTAAGTGATTCTCAACAACAAGACAAACAATTTTCATTTCTGGCAAATGAAGTGCAAGTCAGTGAATGGCCATCTGAAAAAGAAGTATATATAGCATCTGGAAGACCTGTCACCTCAACGAGGAAAACAAAAAAATGTCAGAGACTGACCATGTAGAAGCTGATACTAGAATGTGTCTACACCTTCTGGATGC
Source organism: Timema shepardi (assembly GCA_902151425.1). Classification (NCBI taxonomy): domain Eukaryota; kingdom Metazoa; phylum Arthropoda; class Insecta; order Phasmatodea; family Timematidae; genus Timema; species Timema shepardi. Next base: position 34,483 of record CABFVX010005558.1, on the reverse strand, counting down.
TGTAAAAAAAGGTGCAAACTTAATTTCGAACAGAAAAGTGGACACAGATGTAATAGTTATTCTGTTGAGTTCTTCTCGAATGTGTTGAAAAGTAATCCCAACATCCAGCTCTGGGTCACCTTTGGGAAAGGGAAAATTGTAAGGTAGTGTCACATTAACTATATTTACCAAGAGCTTGTCTATGACATTTCAAGAGCTCTACCATGGCAGTCTTTAGTTACAGGCCAGAGTGTTAAATGTGGCAACTCACCTTGTAGTGACATCACGAGGCCTACCGATATGCTGGTCAATATGGAGAATCGTGTCAATATTTACACTTTTCTTCATTATCAGCACTCTAGTCTGCTGCAAGAGTAGTGCCTTAGACCATGTGGTCACTGAAGCAGTTGCACAGGAAAAGTTTCTTGTGATTTTTGGGATGAAGAAACCTATTTTTTAATTGTTTTGCTACCTAGTAAAATCTTCATTATTTTAGGCTTATGTCCATTAACTTCAATTCTTAAAATTGTTGTTGATGGACCAATTTGTCCTCTGGTAAGATCATTAGTTAGCATCTGTATCATACCCAACAAAAACAATCATTGCCACAACTGCAGTCCAAACGAACAGACAATTTGTAGTAAGCATAACCACAAATGTACAAAACCGAGGATTCTGGAATAATGTCAGTTGTTAGTTAAATATCATTAATCACATCCACAAAAATTTCAGATCTTTCTATGTTTTGCTATTTGAAACAAAACATAATGCAAAAGAAATGGGAACAATGTAAGACTTCAAACCAAGTAAATTACACAAGAAATAAACATCTCGCACAGTAAAACAAACCAAACTAAATAATCAATATTGCATGTGGCTGTGTTGTCATCTGGCCTCAACGCAGTTTTCCAAACTTCAATATTGGGGCCTGTAACTAAAGACAGTCGTTGTCCTACCCTTATTTCATGCCCTTACAGGTTCTGACACATCATCAAAGTTTGGTGGCAAAGGATAAAGGTAAGCCTGGGAAACAAATTACGCTATTACAAAGGTTTTCCTTTTTTTATGTGCCAGTGAACCTTTTAAGGCTTTGGACCCAATGATAGACACTTTCGCTCAAATATAACGTTTTGCATACCTTCTGTATGATGTACTCTTCTGTTGGTCAAGTGAATGAGCTGAGACATTTTTTTTTCACATGAGATAAAAATGTGAAGCTAATTTAGAACCATCCAAAAACTCAGAATTCATTGCTCCAACATGTGTTTAACGTAGAAAATACCAATCAAATATCTGGATTTTAAGTTTGCATTTCCTGCAGAACATTCCCAACTCTCAAGATTTTGGGTGGATGAAATCAAATAAAAGAAATTGGAAATCGCTGCTAGTGACCCTACCTACAGCTTCCAAGATCTGCAGAGAACTTCTCAAATGTCCCTGCAAGAGACTACATCTATGCAAAAAGAGATGCCTTTGCAAGACTTTGAAACTATAATGCACAGAATTGTGCCAATGCAGGGGAAATTGTGACAAGGATTAATATAAGCAATTCACATAAACAATTTTATGAATTTAATTAATTCATTTTTTATAAAATTGTTTATCAGTGTAACTTAAATATAAATATGTAACTAAATGATTTTCAGAACTATCTGATTTTCAATTACTGATTGCAATGTGTCCATCTAGCCAATTTGCGACATCATTCAACTAAAATGGTTGTAGCTTGGGCTACTATAGTTCAAATTAAAGTAACTTAAGTGCTTGTTAAAAAGTAAGAGAGATAACAATTTAGTATATTTGTTGGTTTCTTTTTAAAAATCCCTTTAATTTCCAAAATTCTTAAAGAAAATATTAATTTCTACATTTTAGTTGTCTTAAATGTAAAATAATGTTTTATGATTGCATTAACTGTATAGCTTGGTCCGTTAAGTTTAAAAATAAGGGAAAAAAACATTGAAATTGTTCCACTAATTTTAGAGTAGGTATGGACTGCCTTAAACGTTAAATATGTAGCGGTCTGTTTTATTTGCGTTTTAAGCATTTAACTCTGGTTTATATTATTTATTATTCCTGAATATTAAAAATTTTGAGTCAAAAATCTGTTACATAACTTGGTTAATATTCATAGTTTATTACAGCTTATATTAATATTTTTAGATTTCGCATATGTAAAACCTTTGATCCATCAGATCATTTTGAAGTTAGGTGTTTGAGTTTTGTCAGAGGGTTAGGTCATGAAGCCTTAACGCGTAACTTTAAATATTTTTTTGGGCATGAACCAGTAAGTGTTAATGTTGAAGAGAAGGATTAGCCTAGTATACTATAACTTTTTGTAGCCTATGTATCAATGAGTCAGGCGTTAGGCATTTGTATTCTATATTACACTAATTTAAGTGTTAAGGATTTTCTATTATCATGTCGTGGATTACGGGCATTATCCCTAGTTTATTACTGTAAAATTTCTATGTCGCCATTTGACATTACCATTTGCCCCCGAGTTTAATGTGTTAATTGGGAAGAAATTGATTGTTTCTTAATATGTAGGCCCTGACCACTGGGTTTGGTTGAGTAGGAAAGTATGAGTAGGAAAGTGATCATTAAAGTTCCCTGTTGAATAACTTATATAATTTCCTTTGTACGACACTCTCGCTGTGGTGGTTTTGTGGAGAGTTACTGGTTAAATAGAGAAAGGTCACAAACAGTACGGGGGAGGGTTGAAATTTAACGAATCAAAGATGGCAGATGCTGAGATCGGTATTCCCCTCTGAAATCAATATATAATAAGTGTAGACTAACTGTGCACTGTGCCAAATATGCTGCTGTAATCCATTGTGTCAAGATCAATTCATTTATCCACTCCACAGCTACCTCAAAATCTCAGGTTTCCCTGAAAGTTATATAAAAAAAATCTTTTTTATTCTAAATATGCAACACTATATTAAACTTTCAGTTATACTTTTATAAAAATTAAATTTATTTGTCATGAAATAAAATATATTGATTATACAATTTGGTTGCTACAAAATATTATTGATTACAATCACAGCATAGATAAAAAGAAACATAACCAAACTTTGTACTTTGTTTACAAATACTAAAATATTGTACCTTGACACTCCTAATACATCTTTAGTAATTGCTGCTAAATATAATTAAATAAACAATAAAATCAACTCCAAGACTTTAGACAGTCCCAATGAACTCCTTTTCCTTCAAAGCTAAAGATGGGCCAGTTTGTTTCTTTAGTATTATATTGTTGTTTTTATTTAAGAACCCAAAACTGTTTCATATCCTTTTAAAGTTGTTTATTAGTTTTAAAAGTTTATTAAAAGTGGAATAAATATGGCTAAATATTGGTGTTAATAAGTAATTTTGAGGGGTGGTGGGTTAATGGTGTACAAAAAATAATTGCTACAGATAAATTTGTGGGATCTAAAACCAGTAAAGTATCTGTAAAAAGTGGGATTTGGGATCTTTACCAGTACCTGGAAAAAGTGTAATTTGGAACCTAAAACAAAAGAGTACCTATAAAAAATGGAATTTGGAATCTAAAACTAATAGGTAACTGTAATTTTAAAACTGACCCATTACTAATCTCACCATATTTACAAAACTTATTTTAGCTTCTACCAATAGTAATAGTATATTTATTTGGGTTAAATTACTCACCCGTAATTTAAGTGAATAAATTCAGGGATCATACACAAATTTTTGCTGATAAGAGTTAAGCAAAACAATTTCAGATCCCAAGAGAAGACTTCTCAAAATGTAGAATACAAACTCTTACAAAACAAGTGAAAGATTTAGTCCCATAAATTGTTTATAGATAACAATCTTAAACTCAGCATATTATTATGCTCACTTTATTTAAATATAATAAGACTATGATATTAAAACATATTTGCACAATTCTTTGGCAAAAAATAAAGTAAATGCAATTGCTATTTAAAGAAATTAAATAGGAAAACAAACTGACTTATATGACACAGGTGCACCTTATAAATATTTAACAATGGTAACAAGTTTAACAATGAATAAAAGCAATGTTCACCCTTTTATTCTTTCAACCCATGATATTTCTTAAGAGCAATAACAAAAGCTTCAATGAAAGAATGACAACTAAGATAACTATCATATCAACCTACTTTTGTGTTGCATATTTCAAAGATTCAAAATGATCATTCTTTTTATTTTTGTTTAGAAACATGTAAATTTAAAAAAAAATTAATAATTTTGAAGTCCAAGAGCGATGAGCATTAAATAAATGCGCTATTCCTGATGCTAAAAGTTTTAGATCATTTTTCTAATGAATACACTGTGTGGGAGAAAGCTTAGGCTTACCTTGATGGGCTCCACTATGGTCCTATTTTTTTTATGCTGCAGCATAACAAAAACAAGCAAGGTAAGCAAAGTGCATCTAACATTATTTTCATTGTTGGGAAGGGAAGATAACAAAATTATCTATTCAAACTTATTCAAACTTGTTTCACATCAAGAAGACTTAGCCTACACCTATTTAGATAAAAGGTTTAAAACAAATATATTCAATCATCTAAAACAGCTTACAACCCCCCTCTGATAATGGATGATATAAATATAAACAGTACTTAAATGTATTTTTATGAATCAATATACATTTGTTTAAAACCTAATAACATATACAAGTTGAAACTCTTTAGTCCAGCCCATTTTGAATGTGCGGCCATTAGAGGTGATATTAGCAGTTCAAAGGCAACAAAGTTGTTTACATCTACCGGAACGTTTTTAGTTTATACATTCTTGTTTTAGCTTGAATATTGGCTGTATTATAGCCCTTAATTATTTCTTCCAAGAGACCAAGAGTAATTGTGAAAGGTTGTGTACAGTACAATTTTTTGTTTTAAGATTTATTTTACCTTGTATGACATAGCAATAAGTATTTAGAGTAATCAGACAAAGCTAGGTATAAGCGGTTTATAAAGGGTTCATTGAAATTAATCAAATTCTGTGATCCATAGCTTGTAAAGTCCTAAGGGTGCCCAATTGGAGTTTCAATGTATCAGTAAAAACAACAAAATAAGACAGGTACTGTAACACACCTACCAAATGCTTTTGAAAGTGTTGCTAGCAGACAATATCCATTTTACAGGAGTAGTAAATAAACAGGGGCACATTTACTGGATGGATGAACTTGAGATAATCCAATTTGTGCAAGACTAAACTTGTTACCAATTGCTATATAATGATATACTATAAATATTTGTATTTACATTGTACTGAAAGCCCTATTTTTTACATTTAATGTATCTTTTACTGTTCCAGTTAACATATAAATGATATATTGGTCACACATTAAGATAAATATCAATAACAATTCTTAACATAAAATAAACACAAATGTGATAAGATTTTCAGAGACATTAATATTAACACAACATTTTCTTAATAATGGCAGTCATTTGCACAAGCCATTAAAAAAGTATACTCAAAATTTAATTATTCTAATGTAACATTCCAATAACAGTTTCTTAATCAACTTCAGTCTTCATTGTAAAATATGAATTGCAAATGGAACCATTAGCAAGGACTCCATTATTCAAACATAATAGTTACAATTTTATTAACAGTCAACAAAAATGTTGCATTAGATGTGTAAATATCAAAAGATCTATTTTCTTTTAGCAACTGTAATCAAGAAATTTGTGATTTTTTTTTTTGGCTCGTTATATTGTAATTTAACTAATTGATAGTAACTGCAAGCATGAATTACACCATTCATTATTAGAAAGAATGGTAAAGTCATTTTATGATAACAAAATTAATATGTTGAATATTTCTTCATTTTTAAATATCAAAAATATAAGATTAACTTTAAAGTATTAAGTTTCCAGAAAATTTAAACTGTAAATCATTTTACAAATAAAATATATAAATGTTTTAAAATAATATCCGTTTTCACAGATTAAAACCAGGTCACATGCTATTTTTAGCTATGCAGATTTTATTCAGAAGATTTGGTATTGTCAGTAATTCTACTGTATATATATTAGTACTGGCATTGTGAAGGGTATAAAATAAGTTTAAAATAGTGGCTCATATTTACAAAATATTTTATATAAGTTAGATATGGTAAGGCACTAAAAGCATATGCATTTTAGTTTTAAAAATAATCTTCAAAATACTTTATTTTAATGTGTTCAAGACTGCCCACGTTCAGCCTAGATCAGTGTATTCCCAACCTGTGGGATGTGGAACAATTAGGAAATAAATCTAAAAATAAGATAAGAATTTAAGACCTTTTTTATTTCAATCTCATTTCCAAAGTAAGAAAGAATTTGTTCTTGCAGTATTGGCAGCACTGCCTACCTGTTTAAATTTAGCTGTTAGATGACTAGCCAAATATAAGATGCTTCTGTGCATTTGCATGTTTATTTTCAAGCCCACAAGCCTCGGATTTGTCTCCCAATTTCCTCTCTGACTTCCCCCTAAGCTATCATTATGGCCACATCCACACCAAATTTTCAATCCCGACTCTCATATAAACTAAGTAGCACTGTCGACTTAAAGTAGAAAAGGATTTGCAATGTGCCTTCAAAAATCAAACCCAATATTCAAGAACTGATCAAAACATAAAACTGTGCCAAGTACACACTAAGAAGTGATTAAAACAAGGCTGAGAGATTATTGCATGGAAATTAGCTTATCTAAGAGGTTGTTAGCTGAAAAGGGTTGGGAGCCACTGTCTAGATGCATATTGTCACAGCAATTATAAAGTATGAAATCAGACCAAAAAAATTATAATGAAGATGAAAAAGTTCCAGATAAATTGATTAACAAGAATAGTTAAAAGGCACTTTCATATCACATTGCATTAAATTAGCTTTGTTCCATTAAAATATAGGCCTCTTTTTGAAAGTGTAAGGAAGTTAAGAAAACTAGATGGATGACCTCATTGAAATATAGGTAATTTTTGGAGCAATGGTTGTTTTCTGTTTAATTTAATGATTAAAATGAAATATTGATAATATATTAAGGACTATATTTTATTGGAACAAAGGATGTGTGTAGTTTTCTTGCACATGACCAATAATGACTTACATTTCAGAATAAAAGAAAATTGATTAGCAAAACTAGCATTAAAATGGCAATGTAGAACATTCATTTATTTTATTTTAATAAACTTGATAGGTTTATTGAACATTACTAATCAGTAACCATTCAAAAATATTTTCAGTTGTTTTTTTTGCAAGTTAAATTTATTGCAATTAGTATATAGGGTAAAAATCTCCCCTATTGCAAGAATTGTTTGGAATTACCAAGTACAATAAGTCTAAAATAAATTTCTTCTCACAGGAATGTAAATATTTCCAAAACGGCTCTCTTTAGAAGGGATTTCTAATTTCCGAACCAACTTAAAAGTGTATATATATCTATATATTATTTTTCAGGGTGACACTGGTATCCTGATGTCAGTGAAATGATGTCCTTTTTAAATGTTGAACTGTGTCAACCCTATCTCCCTCACTTTCCTAAAACCATTGGAACATACTTTATATTATATATATTTATTAAAAATATATATATTGACATCAGGATACCAGTGTCACCCAGAAAAATGGAAATTTCAAACGAAATTTGAATTTTGAAATAAATAGTATCATCAAGTCTATTTAATGATGCTAAATAATGTCCATGAGCCATTTTGTAGTCAAATTGGGGTGGGGAACAGGTTATTCCCCCCCTTTTCCCCTCTGTAAATGAATTTCAGAAAGCTAATAGAGCCTGCACTGTGCATGAATATGTGTCAACAAGTAATGTAGATTGGACTGTTTTAGGAAAATTAGTTCTTCCATACAGGCCCCAGTTTATGACTGGGCAAATGCACAGAGCACCAGACTTTAGAGGGTCATGAGGAGAACATATTTTTAATAGTATAATTACACTACTATTTTTGTTGCATTTATCTGCTCATAAAAACGCAAAATGTGTAAATCACAGTCGATTTCCTGGCATCCGCGGACTCTAGTGTAGTAATTTGCAAACTAACCCTTAGTTACTTTTATTCTCATCTACCTTTCTTGGCATTTCATCTTCAATGTTGATGTTTCATTCACATGCTCACTGTCAATTGTTTCTTACCTAACCTCTATTCAGTGATTATGTGTGTGTTTTAAGTGACTTATTTCCAAGTTTTAGTCAAGTGCCAAAAATATAATCTTTTCTACATCAATTCAAACCTCATCAACTATTTCTGAGTGTTCACAATGTCTTGTAGCGCTCATCATAGGAGAGCCCTGCAGGCTAGTATTTGCAATTTTTTCTATTGTGTGTGTGTGTGTGTGTTTATGTAAATGTATATAATGATGATTGAAAATAAATAAGACATAAAACAAACAAAAAAACCTGTATTTTTTATTTACTATGGCTATAAACATAGCGTCTAGTAATAAATAATCAAAATAACCGAAAGATTAGCTAATCAGTGTGCATTTGTCAGTCATAAAACTTAGTTACTAATTGTTGTACAGGCTTGTAAAATTACAAGGGGGGGGGGGAGGGGAGGAAGGCGTTTGAGATAACTATGCCCAGGGCGCCAACCACACAAGCCCTGGGGCTGCTTCCATACCAATTTTGAAAGCCTGACAGTTACATGTCTGACTTAAACATTGAGGAAGCTGTTTGGATGTTAAGAAAAAGATTACTAAAACTTAAAATTTGGACATGTGGCAAATCTAGTTGGGGTGAATTAAATTTTCCCACCACAGGTATTTTGCTGAAAGTGTTGTGAAAATAAATTGACAATATTGCAGGGGAAAAAAAGTGTTTAGCCCTGTTACCGAGTAAGAAAGGAGCATTGTGATGGTGGGGATTTGAGATAAAGGGAAATGAGTCAAACGGGACAAAGGTAATTGCCTAAAGAGCCTTCATCTCATGCTGTTGGATGCACAAGTGTCGGTAAAAATCATTGCAATAATATGACGTTATTGGAGTTTGCATACTTTGTCATCAAATTGATTTTTACGATTAAACTATTTAATGCATTGAGTTCAAAGTCAAAATTCACAAATATTATTATTTTGTTCTTTGTTGTAAAATTCTTTACTGGCATGTGGCAAGTCTGAAATATTACATATTTTGTTTTCCTTATTCTATAGAGAAAATGTTAGGCTTGGATACAGAAAAATGAAAACTATTGGCTTGACACTAAAAATGTCTAGTTAATTGCATGGGGAAGGGGGGG
>CABFVX010005558.1:0-25189 GCA_902151425.1 Timema shepardi | reverse complement strand
GGGGGGGGGGGGGGGGGGGGCAATTTTGAAGACTCCTAGGTAAATATATAAATAATTTGATAACATTTTATTTAGTCAAATGTTCTTTGAATAATACCCAATTTATAATTTTAAAATAAATCAAACATTGTTTTCAACAGAAACAAGAGTTTAATGAAATATGATAACTATTATAAATTTAGGGAAGTACAATTTGATTGTGCTATGTGTATTTATGGGTATGTCAAAGGACATCCCTTTTTATCAAAATTTAATGTGAAGCCTGAGTTGTATATTTTTATATTTAAAAACTGTTCAATAAATGGAAGGTGATTAAACAGGATGTATCATTTAATATAGAATATAACATATATTTGATAAAATACTAAAATCTTTTTATATCGTAATAAATAACATCTATAAACCCTTGATGGCACAATAATGATTAATGATCAAAATTATATTAGAAAAAAAGGGGGAGCTTAGTTTCTGATCATCCTAAATATCTTTAATGACAAGGCCACATAAATTATTTATTCAATAAAAAGAAGAAAGAAGAGTCCAGAAACAAGTTATTAATTACATAGTAAAAGGCACAATACTATATTGGTTCAGACTTATTAGTTATGTAGTAAAAGCAATATATATTTATTCAGATTTATTAATTATTTAATAAATGACAGTATATTAATTTTGAGTTCATTCAATGACAAAGGTTCAACCAAAGCCAATATGTTATTGTCATGTAATGAGGATGGAAAAGGGGACAATGGGTACCAAAGAGAAGTTACATAGTAAAAAACAATATAGAGATTCAGAGTTTTTAAGTTACATCATAAATTACATAGGTATTAATTTGAAGTTATTAGTTATATAATTAACAACCTAATGATTTGACATTATTTGTGATGGTCTAAAGAATTTTTATACTTTATGATTATAGTTTTATGGCACCAATTATTAAAATTTAGCAAGACATAACAAGTCATAATCTTGGACAGACTGTACCAATTATGAAAACGAAAGGACAACCACCTCTAGGATTATTAAAAAATAATATTTAACAAGTGTATGACTTATGGAATGTTTTAAGCTTTTTTTGGTGATCCCCCCCCCCCTCAAACCCCCACATTCATTCTACTTTACTAGCCAACTGAGGTGTATAAACATAAGGTTGTTTAAAAATTAATAGCTATATATTAAATGTCATGTTTCATATTTAAACATTGTAAATGGAAGATTTGATGCGAGATTAAATTTTAAAAGCTGCCTAAATTGTGCAAAAACTTTAGTAGTGGAAAGTGTAAAAAAATCCCACTCCATTTATGAGCTTTAAAATATTAATACGCATATGTATACAGGTTTCAAATCATACTTTAATGGCTCATTGCAACAACTCAAGTATATAAAAGCAATAGTAATATTATCAAAAATATATTGATAGTCACTTAATAGAGAGAACCTGTCAACAGTTGGGGGTTGAGTTTATTGTAAACTTGATTTTTTTTTTCCAGGTNATTTTTTTTTTCCAGGTATGAGCATTGTTTTTACAGCACATTAGAAGATTTAAGCATGTCACTGGAGTTTGAACAGGCTACCAAAGGATAGTTTATCACCATTTTAGCAAATAATTTCTTACACTCCTATATCAAGGTTAATTGACACGTATTTATAGAGAATTAAACACAAATGTTTAACAACCAGAAATTAGGTTTTAACAAATCATCACATTTTGTGGTTAAAAGTGTATCTATATCCAACCATTTACATTAAATCCAGGTTTGGTTAAAATTTAAAATTGCATCGATAATATTAATTTTTCATTCATATCATATATTGTAAACAAAAAAAATTGACTATGCTATGTTATCTTACAAAGATATACATGATTTACGTATGTTTTTTAAAAAATCTTGAAAATATTAGTCCTGCAAGAATCTCAATTTTCAGAATTCCTGCAAACTCCTAGAATATCGTAGGGATACTTAGCAACACTTTGGACTTTTTTCCTCTACCGTAAACAATTTCAAAACATAGCAAATTTATAGAACAAAAATTTTCATTAACTATTTAATCAAATAATATTTTTTTACATAATGATAACTGTCAACATCCTAATGAAAAAATTAGCGAATATATTCTCAAAAAATTTTAATACTTTTAAAACTGCCAAAATTAACCCAAATGAGCCATAGTTATATAGTTAGGTTATAAAAACATTATTCAGCCTTCTTAAAAGAACTATTTATCGCCTGTGTGCAGAAATTATCAAAAAAATATATTTTCTTCTCCATGACTACAGGCCAAATTATAAAAGAAGATGAAATAAGGGATAGTTGACAATTATGCAAGATATTCTCTGAACACATTCAGTCATGTATCTCCAAGTAATAGGAACCACTATGTTAAGTGATCTTTTACAATTTAAGGAACTTACTTCTTCCTTCCACTATATGAATAGTAAATTAATACATTTTTTTAATGTGCTTTGGATTTGTAGAGCTAGATTTTAACAGCTATGCATGATTTTGTATATATAAAATTAAGTGTCTCACCATATGGCTGCTTAGAGGAAGTTTTTAAATGGTGTTGGAATTCAACCTTACACCAGCCTAGCTTTGGGATTCACAACACCTGTTAGCTGAGCCAGCGGCATAGAAGGTAAAACCTTTTTCTTGACACCGGTTGCACAGTGCTTTTGAGATTTGAAAGGCATCACCAACAAAGGCTGCTTAGTGCTATTTTTTGGGCAGTATTTTAAAGTGTGTGCATGGTCACCAGTCGCATCGCATATTGGACAAACATAGATCCTTAAAACAGGACAGATGACACGACCATCGGGGTCCTAAAACCAATCGATATATAAAACAATGTATTAGTGTGGAAAAAAAATCTTACATATGATAGTACTAATTGATTAAAATATAGTCTCACAGGAAATGAATTCTTAAATGAAATACAAGTAATGTTGCCTGGTTGAAAATGGCATGAAACAATAAGTTTTTGATCTTTTAGATGAATGCAGGAAAAAAACAACTTAACTTAGATGTCAGTGACTGTGTGTCAAGTATTTACTGCTTAAGAAAACATGGTCAAGCTCTGCTTGAGAAACAATTTATTAGGATATTACCAGATAGTTTGCTCATATTGCCAGTTTGGCCTTCAAGGAACTAAGAAACCAAGGACCCAAGTGTATTGAAGTTTTTTCCTTAAATGGTTTCACACCTCCTTATACGCAAATGGGAGTACATTTCATCCTGATTCTAATTTCCTAATACCAGAGCTGTGGAGTTTGAGTCGGAAACAATTTTGGGTGGAGTAAAAATGTACTGAAACTGAATTAGGCTTCAAAATAAAAATTTGTAATTTGGATTAACAAAGGTATTTAAATATACATTCACAATTCATTCACAATGTCAAAGAAGCTTCCCATCAAGTAATCTGTCTAAAGATTTTTGTGATATAAAATGTGGCACTTTTTTACATAGATGTTTTTAGTGGAAGTCAATACTTTTTTGTTAAGAGTAGATGTAATAATTAGAATATGTTTATTTAAGTGGGGACCTACCCTACCTACTGTAGTAAATTAATGACTGACCTGCCAACCATTATAATAACTTTTCAATCATGTGTCCTATCAAAATAAAACAGTTGTGAAATCTACATAAGAATGTCTTTAAAATGATATGCTACTTGGTTGTGAGAGGAATTAAAAAAGTGATCTCTCTACTACATGCTACACCCTTTTCCCACCTTTATTTTACCCTCGGTTTGAATTCTAAGTACTATTTTTATACCAATTTTCAAGGTTTTATGTTGACTGAAAATACCTCATAGGTTTTGATGATCAATGAGTACCAAAATAGGCATCTTTTAATTTCTGTATCTTACAAGCTGCTTACGCTAAAAACTTCAAGTTTGTAAAGATTACTAAAATAGTTAATCTTAACAGGGTGTTAAATTTGTATGTTCTTATCAATTTGGAAGCCGAGTGAGAGAGAGGGGAGGGAGTGGGGGTAGAATGTGGCCCTTCCCCTGCCCATTTTTGGGGACCATGTAGAAAAGTCTAAATTTTGTGTTTTATCCTTGGTATATACTTGGGCTGGGCCTATGCCGATTATGTTCTTGGTACTGGTGACTCATAATTTTTAATCTTTGGCAGACAGTATTGTCCTTTGCTCTGTTGCTAGAAAGGAAATGGAGGTAGCAGACTCAAACAGTTACTTCGAGAATGGGAGGAGGACAGGGAGGAATATGTTGAGAATACAAAGGTCAATGAGTGAGAGAAGCTGTATTTCAGTGGTTGTGAGTACAGAGGGATTATCTTTGCAATATTAACCACAAGGTCAAAAGGAAAGTTAAAACATGGAAAGATTTAAGGGAAGTTAAAAGTAAAAAAACATCTGAATTTTCAAAACTACATCATGGATTCAGAACTTAATGTATTTCAATATTTAAATTTATTTATCAATTGATACTACTTAAATTATTTGAAAATAAATTATGCTATATTCTTACAAAGTTAATGAACAAAATATTTTTTTTTTTAGTTTTTACCCAAAAATCAATATATTTGCAATGATAGTTTATGCAAAGATTTCAAAATAAAATGCAATATGAGAAAAGTGGAATCAATTTGATAGATAACTGTACTTTACATCCATTACTGTTCCCAGCCTGTGGTCCGGGTCAGTTTTTTTATTAAAGCCATATATTTTCCACTACCGGCTTGCTAGGCCTTAAATTTAAATTGCCTCTGGCTTCTAGGTAAACTTGTATAGTCAAATTTACTATACTGAACAGTTGAATTTTTAGTGCCATTAATAGTACATATTATATTTGTAATATTTAAAGTTGAATAAACCAAATGATCAGCATTGGTGATTGGCCTAGTCAGCATCAGATGATCAGCAAAACAGTTTATTGGCCTAGTCATAGTTTACTCTCAAATTACAATTCCTATGCCAAGTTTCAAGTCCGACATGGCGGTATCTCATAAAGTACTCAAGAAATTCAACTTTATTCACCTCGATCGTTGTGTGGTCTAACATGCTAATCTAGAGTTGGACTAGACTGCCGAAGACAGGGAGATTGGGGTTCGATCCAGGTCGAAAGCATTGAGGTTTTTTCCTAAATGGTTTTACACATACCCTCCACTCAAATTTGGGTGCCTTTCCTCTAAATTAAGCCTTCCTAATCCCCAACTAATTAATGTAATTAATACATAGACGTATAACCTGAACAGGTGGCAGGTAAGAGGTGGTGCTTTTAAAAAACCTTCAACTTTGGAACTAAATCTAAAATAGTTTATCTTAACAAGGTGTTAAATTTTTACGTTTATATTGTGTCTACCAGCCCTAAATCTCCCCAAGAGAAATAATAAGCAAAGAGGTAACAATAGTAGTATTTATTAAACTTACGAAATATAACATTTACATGTACAAATCATAAAGTGGAGTAACTATTAGATATCAGCTAGGTGCTGGAGATAAATTTTAGAACAATGCAGATCTATTATCGAGTCATCCTAAGCTGAGGCCTGATGTAAACAAAAGCCACGTGGAAGTCTATGCTCTAATTTGCTACTGACCCGACTTCAATGATATCCTTTCACTAAATAGTCCTGCATATATTTTGTATTAAACTTGCATCTCGGCTTGGTTAAGGGGGGTTGTGAGTAATGAGTTCTTCCCGTATATTTACGGCGTTTGCTGAGTCTGTCACGAGTTTTGTTAAACACAGGACAGGAAATTTAAAAGTATTAAAAAATAACAAAATTCGCAGTGACCTACTCTGCTATGATACTAACCAAACATGGCCAGACCTATTTAAAATATTGCACTGGTGTTCCACCAATCATGTAGGTCTGACGCATAGTAATATGATAGTGTTTGTTTAATTCTAGTATAAGGTTAGAATAAACCAATAATAGTTACAACACGCAAAAATAGAGAATTATTCAGTCTCATAGCGAATCCAGAAAAACGCCTGTGCGGTGCAAAAATAATATGAATGAAGGAAAACCATAGAGACCTCGCAATGAATGGTAGCTATCGCTAACACTAATTAAAATTGCCTAGCTATCATGTGGCACATTAACAAATGACAGGCTAGAACCATATGCAAGAACTTGACTAAAGTGTATGCTTTGTTGACACTAGTGTAGGTTTGCTTGCATCATCATAGGCTAAAAGGTGGATCAATAGTGTGCTCGGGACCACACTATCGCTCCACTTGTAGCATGGCATTTATACAATGACATCTACAATTAAAATTCCATAAAGACAACTAAAACAAGATAACACGTACTAATCTATTACAATAAGATGTGGCAGGTGGCGACTCATTCTGAAATGATGTCGGGAAACGCCCAAACTTCGAGAAAAATTGCCCCAGCGGACTGACTATTTCGGCATCGCGAGCATTTTTACGTCTTGATCGAAGGTCACATGTCAAAGAAAAGAAAGATAATTGTTTCTGATCGCCACACCTTCTGACAGCGCTAGTGAGAAAGTGGATTAATTTCGCAACCCTCCCCCCCTTAGATATCCTGATGTAGTCCATTTTCCGAGGCAGTTCTGTTGCTATATAACGGATTCCCCGTGACTCAAATTTTTGTATTTCATTGTATTTATTCACCGGAGGAAGAACTACTACATAAAACTTCAGCACCAAAGACTACTGATGATCACGATGTGTCAGGCGTTGGTCTCACCTCCACGTCGCAGAGGAAGCCTCTTCCGAGACTTTGAGTATCGGTATCTTCTGTTTAGAATCTACATTAGATTCTAAACTACGTTTCTATGCCCATCAGACATAGTTTCATGTGTCAGAATGTTTGCTTTATTTTCAATGACGATTAGAAATTGAGTATTATGTCAAAATATCTGGCATTGCTTTCTATGTCCATCAGACATAGTTTCATATATTAGAGTGCCTTGCTTTATTTTCTATGTCCATTAGACACTAGTTTTAATGTCAGGATGTCGAACATTATTTTTTATGTCCATCAGACATGGTTTCTTTAGTCGGAATGTCTTGACGTTATTTTCTATGTCCATCAGACCTAGTTTCTTGGGTCAGATAGTCATGAATATTTTCCTATGCCCATAAGGCATAGTTTAAATACGAGGGATCTATGCTTTGCATATGTATAGGACCAGGTGACTTGAGTATACTGAGTCCATGAATTTAATTTCCTTTTCTAAGTCCTTAAGACATTGTTATATTTTTATGACACCCTAAACTGTATGATCTGTTTAGAATCTATGGTTACAATAAGATCATCTAACACTTTCTTCTTGGACTTAATTAGGTCAGTGACTGGTTGCAGTCACGATTGCACACTTTTTGTGTAGCTATTTACGGTGCACAACCTGTGGGAGCACTACTTGATTGAAGTAGTGGCCCGCAAGGATATTGCTTTCTTCAGGCGCCATATTTATCTCAGTGTTCAAAGATATTTTGTACTAGCTATTGTATGCCCTAGTAATGGGTAAATGTATATATTTACTATTGATTGCTCTGGCAGTACTAATTAGGAAATGACTGGCCAAAGTAAAATACTTTGTAGATGCCTGATTGTTAGCCATCTATTATTTGTAAAATGAAAGTTCCTCTTATAGGATATTACTATTTGATTTTTCGTAACTCTCCATAAGGGTCAATGTAAGCTATCTAGCTTAAATAATATTCTTCTTAGTCACTTTAAAAATATAGAATTTGATGATATGGTTTTATTCTCAATTGTTTCACTATCATTCATGACTAGACCTCTCGAGTATTAGTCTGGTATTAGCCTGGCTAGATTGTCTTTTTGTATATTGCTTAAAACTTAATTCCCCTTTTTACTGTTGTTGAGTTATGGCATACGCTTCTTCGTTCGAGTAAGAGTAAAATACCGGTTTATAGAGTTATTGAACTAAACAAAATGTTCTATCGGTTCCTTGTCTACAAAGTATTAATACCTATTTGTCCAACCTAATGTTTTCTACCTCAATAAGGGAATACAGTTATTGTTAATTAATTGAATTAAAATCTTGTCACTCATATGTAATTCTATATGTTTTTGTTTGCTTTTTAATAAACTTATTTGTTAAACTTCTTTTTGTTTGTTTTTTAATAAACTTATTTGTTAAACTTCTTTTTGTTTGTTTTTTAATAAACTTATTTATTAAACTTTTATATTTCTGTGATGCATTTTCCTTCCCTATCCTTCATCAAGTATAACTTATTACTTATGTACTAGCAATCATTTCTTTTTCTACGTGATACGAGAAGCAACAATTCAAACTAAGCATTCACTATACGTTCTTGTATACCACCCTAGATCTCTAGCGGCCTGAAAGCAAGGTCAATATTAATAATAACTAATATTTCATAGAAAGCTCACAATGAATAAGAACTATCTTTAACACTAATTCAATTTGCCTAGTCATCACGTGGCACGTTAACAAATGACATGCTAGCAGCCTGAGAGCAATTTCAATGTTAAGATTGAAAAACATTGAAAAACATTTAACTAATATTTCATAGAGACTCCACAATGTATGGGAACTGTCTTTAACACTAATTTAAATTGCCTAGCCATTATGTGGCATGTTAAAAAATGACACTCTAGCGGCCTGAAAGCAATGTCAAATTTAAAATTGATTGTAGCAAACAACGCCATCTATAAGCAAGCAATAGGGCCAGCACTCTCGTAAATATGTCTTAAGAAAAGACAAACCACCTAGTGGTAAAACCAAATAACTGCCTACTTCTAAATTTACGTTTGGAAGAGAGAATTTTCCGAGAGGGTTTATATCACAAATGAAAAATGGCTCCATACTAGCCACATTGGTTAAAATTTAAAGAAAACATTAGAAGATCTAAGTAAAATTTAGATAGTCTAATAAATTCAACGTCCAAAAGGATAATTGAGAAAAGATTACATAACAAGCAAGTTCGAAAGGGAATTTAGAAGAATGCACAGACTACATCTACGCAGATAGCGTCACTTACCTTACTGTAATTTAACATCTAAAAGGATAATTCATAAAATATTACATAATTAGGTCGAAAGGGAATTTAGAAGAATGTGCAGACTAAATCTAATTAGATAGCGGCGCGTAACTTAATTGCTCTCTTCAGTCTGAAGATTACATGTGACAAGGGAATATGTGTCGGCAATGGCGCGTGGAAGTGTGAGTTAAGGTGGGCGGAAGGGTGAGTGTTATATTCTAATACCAAAATATAACTTGTAACACTGTTACACTACTATTCTTTGGAGCCGAGCAAAATGTGGCCAGGGTTTGTATTATGTTAAATGTGTCCAGCGTTGCTGGAAAACTTACCTGGTACATTGCCGTGCACCTTGATATCAAAAGTTACACTTGCAGATCACATGACATGACGTATGAATATATGAAAATTGATCTAGGACCTAGCTTTTCTAGTTATCATAAAGGTTCTTCCTACAAAAATCGACCAAATTGTCAAACACATCAATTAACTAACATTTAGTGTTTACATAAATATTCCCACAAACTAAAATGAAATTCGCAAGTGCCCTTAAATATACAAAAAAAAAAAATGATTGTCATGACACAGCAAAAAGAAGTTGTTAAGCACCACCAATAATGTCAACACTTGGGAGAAAAAATTACTAATTATATGTAGGGGCCATCCATAGGGGCCAACACTTTTTGAACATAAAAATATTTTTTCTTTCTTTTTATCTTACAACATATTTTGTAAAAAACATTAATATGAAGGGGAGAACCATTCCCTACACACAGTGAATTATTCGATTCGTTAAACAGTATTTCAGTCCCAAGAGGATTCATTATTCGCTGCAATCGTCACACGACTGTACTAATGCTCAGAACTCCAATGACAAATAATGGAGACGCTGACAATGGCTATGTCCTCTCAGGTAAGCCCCGGCGTCCAGTTGGAGATATCAGACAGTAAATATTGCATTACAGAAAAATTATGCAGCTGGAGCGTAGTTTAAGTAGTACATTAAAAATAATCATCTTTCATTAGGAACACGGACAAGGACAAGCCCAAGCTCGGAACCGCGCCAGTAATTTAGGGATTAAAAAATATTAACTTAACCTGGACCCGAATTGCGCCAAGTCTAATTCGGGGAGACTAAATAAACAAACACCAAAACACCAACGCAAGGGCAAACAAGCTATCGCCATGCTATGTCTTCCCTTCCTTAGGTAAAGGAATATAAAAACGCCTTAAGAGCCCCCAACAAGATCTGTATTAGCTTTTCTGACATCTGTCTGTCCAGTATTAACAAATTATCTCAGCTTTAACTGTCCAGATGTGTAATTGTTTTATTTTTGTTTGGGTTTAGTGTGGACTGTGATATTAGCGATAATTATTTAAATGGAAAGAATTTAGAGTGAAAGATCTGATTGTCGATAATAATTATACATATCAACAGGTGACTCAATTGAATTTGACGAGGGAAGAGAGGTGAAGATGCACTAAAAAGGACTGTAAGGCCAAAATATTCACACATGATGGCGGAAATATTTCCTCGTGGATTGAAGACCAGCACAACTACGAACCACTACTAGATCAAGAGTTGAACATAAAATCCATCAGCAAAGCAGTTAAGAGGAAAGGTGAGACGATTGAAGTAAGGCCTTTAAGTCGATCCACAAGGAGGTACATACAGAGAAAAAACTATAAAAACATTGACCCACAAGGACATGAAATGTTTCAGGAATAACATTAACTACACTATGCTAAAAACACTATCAAATTTTCCTATATCTTCCGACGAAATTTAATTTGCCTTAGATTCAATTGAGCGAAATACTACTCTATAGACGAAAACCTTTTGTTAAAAAATGAAAAAAAGAGGGGTTGTGATATTTTCTAGTAAGAATTTATGTCTGAATGAAATTGTTTTAATGAATGGAACCTTTGAATAGGCACCAACATATTTTCCTCCATTTTTTACTGTACACAGATATTTCAAAGGGTCATACATACCTCTGGTCTTTTGCATACTTAAAGACCATAAAAAGCAGAGCTACAATGACGCTATGAGACTCCTAAAAGACGAGTGCGAGAAGAGATAACTGCACCTATTTTTAAAATTGAGATTTTACTGTGATGTTATGATGTTTGATTTTGTTTTATATAATTATTATTATTATTATTAGCACCGCGTCTTACTATCCGTTCAGGTTATACGCACTTACGCTAATGTGTAATGGTAGGGTGAATGCGAAATGAAATGAAGGAGTCTACAGTTTAACGTGGAATCCGAACCACGGTGGAGACCTGGCATTCCTCACATTCACAAGATGTCTTGTCAGAGGTGAAGGAATTTATATAATTAAATATAGTTAATTAAATAATATTTTTTTTACTTGTGTCCTTACCACCCGCCATAGTATTAATATTTGTTTAAGTTCACAGTTGGCGCAATTTGGGCCTGGTCTTGGGGAAGGGGGTATTGGCACAATTTGGGTCCGGTCTTGGAGGGGCACTTTAAAGCTCTTGACGCAATTCGGGCAAGCCCAGGAACACCATGGGAAGAGACCGGTTAAATTCACTGGGTCTTTGTTAATTGTTCTATACATATAAAGAAAAGATTGCTGATTTCCATCCAAACTTCAACAACAGAGTCATCGATATGTTTACCAGTCAGAAGAACAAAGGTGACCAACTTTTGTACAAATATTGAAAGTGTTATCCCTTGGTAAGTTTAATTCAAAATCTTTATTATTTTAATCTTTCTGCTTGTGAATTTATTTGATGCTTCTGTAATACTTAAACTTTCCCATAAAAAGAGAAATAGTGTAATAATGAAAATTTTCAATCTCAAGATTATGCTAAATCATTTATGTTTTGTGTGCACCCGAATCCAAGAAGGTGGATTCTACTATTCTTTTTACTCATGTCGTTAGTCCCTGACCATCAGAATAGGTTTGATAGTTTTTTTTACCACGCCTCCAGATGTTTTTTTTATCTTTTGATTATAGATCTTAAATTAAGGTTAGCTTATTGATGAATAATTTTAAAAATTCCAAATATAATGAAAATTACTCTAACATTTTGTTTAAAATTGACATCTAGGCTGTGTTTGACCTTGCAAATAAAACTCTAGGGTATACTTTTGGGAGGAGAGGAATTCAATTATGAGGCAGTTTGTTGAGATTTTGTTCTAAATTGTAAATTCTTTGAAAATAGCTCCAATCCTTTTGTTCAAAATTGGTATTTGGGAACTATTTAACCTACATATTAAATAATAAGGTATGCTTGTTTTTCTTAAGTAAATTAACTTTAGGTTACTTAACTTATGACAAATTTGAGAAAATTGGAGATTTTTCAAAAATTGATTTTAAAATTTGATTCAAAATAGATATTTGGTAATTGTTTTTCATTTAAAATAATAATTTTACTTTTACTATTACAAATATAAACAATATAGGTGCTAAAAGAATTAATTTACAAATAATTAATGTTTTTTGAAAAGAAAATGGTTTGAGCAGTTTTGGTTAAAATCTATACATGAAGATTGCTTTGTGTGACTAACCAAATTACATGTTTTGTTCGGTTTTTTAGAAAACTTAATTAAGCATAATTTAGGGGAAAGGCTATTGTGATGAATGATTTATGTCCCTAGTACAGAGTGCTATGGCAGAGAACCAGCTTTATAAGATCAACATTGATCTTTAGATTGCTTGTGAAAACACTCATTTATTTATCCCAGTGTTTTATTAACTGTTTGAATTATGTGCTTATATTCTAACTACCCTAATGTGTTATGGATTAGGAAGGTTGATTTAGAGGACGTGTACCCATATTTGCGTGGAGTTAGAGAGTGGAAAATCATCGTGGAAAACCATTAAGGAAAAACCAGCCTAAGTATATCTGACTGAAATCAAACTCTAATCTCCCAGTCTTCCGCAGTCTAGTCTATTGCAAGACTAGCACTTTAGAGCATGCGGCCGCTGAAGAGAGTCTTTAGATTATTGAAAGTTAATGTAAAATCACAAAATTAGTGCTTGATTCATTTTATGGAACATTCGTGAGAGTTGGCAACAAAGCACTGGCTTTCCTACATCAGTTTATCCAGGGGATTCTATGAATGTTCTAGATTCAATAGCAATCAGGAGATCCCAATACTAGTCCCCTCAATACAAAATTTGGAATACCCACCTTCAACACATGTCCTTTATAGAAAACACTCTCTTCTCCATTGTTTTTACAAAACACACACTCTTTAGGCTGCTGTTTCGTGGACCTACGCTCTTTCTTGGAGGAAAAGGAGTTCTGGAGCCCTACACAGGCCACGTCACCTTCCATGGACCTCCAGAAGTGTTGGCTCACAGACTGCAGCACCGGGGCTAGTTTGTTGGCCCCATTCTCAAGCTCCGGGCAGTACTCTGAATCGCGACCATTCTGCCGGAACTCTTCCATTACAGCGTCACCTGCAATTATCAACCAACATTTTTTGGTGTTTACGCGAAAACTATAGCGGCACACATTATGAGAATAAAATATTAATAAAAGTCAATCATTTCCAGGGAGATCAATGAACCTCTACTTAATCCATCTACCCTTTTAAATATGAATTTTACATACAGTTCACTAACAGGGTGCTCATTAGCATACGGCTCCCTATGGTCATAGCACCTAGGTCATTTGAGTTTCCCATCCATTGCTTGGGACCACCACACCCCACAGAATGGAAAGTACTCTAATTGAATGGTAACTTGCCATTGACTCGACTCTATTCGTCTTGAGAAGTTCCCTTAATATATACCTGTAAAATTCAAATTCTTAAAAGATGATCGTAAAATAGGTTCTACACCCTATTCAATTATGTGGATTCTTTAAATGCATTTATTTTTATTATAATCATATAAATAAGATAGATATAACTCTTTATATTTATATATCTCTCTATCTATATCTGTCTCTCTCTGTCGCTCAGGTGTGTGTATATATATATATATATAGCTATCTATCTCTATATCTATCTATCTATCTATCTATCTATCTCTCTCTCGTACAACATATATAGTCTTTGAGGTATGTTACGACACCGAAGCACCACCCCACCATGTTATCGGGGCACTACCACTTGGGAAGTTCGCAGCTATCACCTCTAGTTAGGTTATACCGCATTCTGAAGCGTTAAACCAGCTTATAGCTTCCCACCCAAATTTCTGACCAGGTAGTAGAACTCCCCCTACATTATAGAGCACAATATTGTTAGGTTTTTCTCCCACATACTCATCGTCTTCCCCTTATAAGCGACATACGTTATATGTCCAACCCTTCTCTAATTATGTTAAACTTTTTATACGATCGTATTCTCTCTGTTCGATTTGGTCTAAAGCTTGTCACAACACATATTCATCCAGCAGGTCCTCCCCTCCAGCAACTCGACGCGCCGTGCGCAAAGGATCTCGAAATTATCACCGCTATTCAGTTTGTAAACAGGGAAGGCCTTGGAGTAGGCCCCCGCGGACTGGTTGGGCTCCCACATACACGGATTATGGCTTCCCAGTCAGTTAAGCGACCCGTTGCACGACTCGCTGTAACCTTCCTTACCCTCCTCGATGTGGTACATCAGCTTTTCGTTCACAATCTTTATCCCGCTTATTCTCCAAACCTGTAGCTTAACCAACTAAACATTTTAGACTTCGATTCAACGCATCGTCAGCGATTACCTTTATACGATCGGAGAAAATAATAATCGAACTGGATGATTCTACCTCCTTAAACGATGTTGGCCGCGTCGACCCACAAATTGTGCGACGAGCTGAAATCTAACCATTTGACTAGGTTGTCTCCCATTACGTGTGATAATCTTCTCTAAAAGATACACGTACGGATGAGATGTCTTCCCCAACTTATTAGCATAAAATCTTACGTAAAATGATAGATTTACCTCTTATATCTTTAACAGTTTACTGACCATTTTGCGGTGTCCCTTTTGCGAAAACATATTTATGTTTACTGATACGAACATTATCACTGACTTGAAGCTTGTTCAGTGTGGAACGATCGTTTAGGCATGCAGATAGATGCTATGTTAAAGACTAACGGCCTAATCGTCTCTCAGGCTGTATCCGAATAGTCAAATACACTTGGACTTGATGCAGTCTTGATAATTTTACACTTCTCGCGGTTTTCATAGTGAAGACTGCATCAAACTATTCGAACGGCAAAACACTTGGGTCCACAGTGCTGCTTCCTACAGAATAATTTGTGTAAGTCGATGCTCAACAGACGAAACGATAGTACTAAAACAATTGCCAGTCTAACGCCGCACCGCATCGTCTAGTCCGCGACTATTCGGACAGGTCTACACTTGGTCACGTGATTGCCAATGCAGTTATCAACGCCACAAGCCAACGCGACGCCGCATAAGTAGACTATTCGAATACAGCCTCAGTTTGATCTTGACAGTCAAATGTACTGTTCGAGTAATTAATCGATCATATCGATCCATCGATATAATAATTTAGACTAATCTTTTCCACATCATGCTCATGAGCGTTCGATTGAATCATTCAACGACACTCGCCTTAACGTCTCTGTATTCCGAATAATTATTAACCCTCTTTCTCACCATGAGAGCCTTGGAATCTGTGTTATAAAACTAGGTTGTATTATCCTTATACAGATGACATACAAGGGGTAGAGCGTTTGCTGTAAACTGTCGCAAGACATAAGTCATAGCCGCAGCGAAGTTCTCAGCCTTCTTAGCCTTGACTGGTTCAGCCCAACCCAGTTTGAAATACATTACAATGTCGGAGGAAAGGTAATTTTAGCCCTTATTTGGTAACAGTAAGGCATCATCTCAATCAAATCGGCCTGCAACAACTTGTTCAATCCTAGTACGCTCAAATATTTATCGGTAAAACGACGTTTGCAGTACGATGGAGTTAGTGTGCAATATCCCCTTTGACAGCTGATTAGACATTGATTCCAGCCTCATGTAATTATTCAATGATGGAAAAGATCTCGCTATTGACCGTTGAATGGCCCAGTCCAGTTGATACATGCTAAAGTCCTAATCGATCAGGCAGTTAGTTTGGATCGTTCCAAGAGATTTAATTGAGCCCTCTCTGTTTTATATATTTCTCCCTCAAGCCCATCCTGTAACATAGGTTTGATGACGCATACATACTTAGATCCTGAGTGTTGAAACGGCTGCAAGATTTGTTTCTGATTCGATGTTAGTTTCCTCGAGCATATACTAGACCATATCAAAATCTTCCTTGGTATAACTATTCATAGGCTCTTTTCTGAAGACCAATTCCAAAACTCCTCAAGTTTAAGGAGCTACAATATTATTGAAAACTACTATTCCATCATTCTCATCATACATGGTGCGAGTCCCCTAGATTCGTTGAGTTACCGTCATAGCTTACACCATCAAATCTAGTGAAGCTTCCTTGAGATGTATGAAGATAAGTATGCAATAAATATCTGTTATGTTATCTTTCAGTCGATATTTACTCCTCCTCAGGCTCTTCAGTCATATTAACTATCTTGTTTAGTGGTTCCATGATCAATTTAAAGGTTTCTTTCGCAACAATATCATATTCACGTTGTACATCTCGTAAAGTGTGTACTTTCTTTTAATGATCTTACTCGCTTTGATAATTTCCTCTGCAACCTTCAACATGATTCTGGATGTGAATGTATATAAAAGTGCATACTTTGCGTTATATATATATATATATATATATATATATAAATGTTCGTAAGTAAGACACTTCTGGACATGCGCCGTAAGAGGTACCATCAAATGCCTCTTCAGAGGAAGTAGATTTAGTGTACATCTACTTATTATCGAAACCTACAAGAGAGGATTTGAGAAATTTCATACTGACACTTACGAATGAGCCTAAATATATCTTCATTAAGGAAGAGACGATATTTTTTATTTCAAACATGGAAAGTATCATTGTATTGATCCTTAGACCTATCGGACCACCACCATCCAAGGTGAAGGAAGGAGACTTGTTATATTTCATACTGAAGAGGTTTTTGGCGGTAACAGGTCTCCTTCCTTCACCATGGACGATGGCGGTCCAATAGGTCTAAGGTTTAATACAACGACACTTTCCATGTTCACAATACAAAATACCATTCCTGCCTTAAAGAAGATATATTCAGGCTCATTCCTTAAGTGTGAGTATGAAATTTCTCGAATCCTTTCTTGTAGGTTTCGATACTAAGTAGATGTGCACTAAATCTACTTCCATATTTTTGAGTCGATGTAATATCTAGACACGCGTCCAAAACTGACTGTCAGCTATGTTGCGTATTGGAACACCTTGTGCGACCAAATAAAATTCACCATCCTTATTCTTGATATAACTAAGAACGTTTGAAGCTAGGTCGTGAAAATCACCATATGTTGTCTGCTGTGAAGCGAAAAAATTATCTATAATCTTTAAACTTGGAGTTAAATAATTCTGCTCTTTGTAAGCTTTTCCTATCATTCCTTCTGCCGTAAATTCTCTTTATAAATAATTTATATTCCTAATTAGGGAATGCAAATGCTTAGTGTTCATATACTCGGTAACGGCAGACTCCTCAGTTTGCTACCTTCGGAAAGAATTCAGATTTTTGTAAGCTTTGTCTATCTGATCTACGTGTTGTCGTATCTCCTTCGATATCTCCCCATATTCTAAACAAGATAATCTACTCGCTTACCTATCACATACTTCAATGGTGTTGAAAGCTGTTCATTATTATGTTTCGCATCCATCTTATAGGCCTAATATTTGTTGCAAGAATCCTTTGAAGCTAACGGAGCTTCGATGTTAAAGATTCTCCTCGGGAATGAATTGTAATATCATCTTGGGTTCAGAGCTAGATTCGATCCCACCTCCCCTCTGTCTGTTTATACTTTTAGGGCCTATGTCCGAATTTAGATACGAACAACATGATGTCTTGGCATAAACTGAGACCATAGGAATATTTATCATGTGAGATAAAGGAATTGAACATACAGTGGTAACATCATTTATAGAATTCATGATCTTTACTCTGGACTAGAAAATCGTACTTGTTTTTCAAAAATAACAAACACCTTTCCTTAAAATTTTGGAATGTCATACCCGTGTTTACATGATTACTGTCAGACATGTTTCAAGTTTGTATCATCCATCTTGAAAAGGATTAACAGAGAATTATCTCTCAGCATCTGCTCAGGAATTCAAGAGAAGGTGATAGAAACAGTCTCTAGCCCTTTGTCTACCTATACTTGCATAAGCATTTATGTTATACTGTTTATCGCAAGCAGCGTTGTAGAAAATAAATAGCCTGGTTTAAACTGACGGTAGTCATCTCCTTGTCGGAAAAAGGTAAATACTCCAGCCCTTTGAATAGTTCAAGGACTTGAGATAAACGTTGGTACTTGGGCTTGTACAACGATTTAGAGTACACATACACGTTTTTGAACTGTAATATATTCGGGTTTTCTAGTATACTGATTATAGCAGTCATCTTCCCTCAATTAAAAGGTCTGCAAATTGTACAACGAATGGTATCAGGTAGCAACATACAGTACCTTTGAGGTAGGACCTTCTCATTGTGATCGTTATCGCGCACAGGTAGCGAATCGGTATGTGCGAAAACAAATAAAAGCATACTCATGTGATTTGATCTATTGAAAGAATGAAGTAATACTGCCTGAATCAATCTGTTTTTAATTTAGCCATTATTTTTAATCAACTGTGTGTAGTGCTTTTAACATTAAACTTTTTTGAGGTTTCATATTTGGATTTGAACAGTGACAATTGCACTTTTCTTTACCACACAGAAGTCCATTGGCCTTCTAAAGAAAACATGCTAGAGAATTAGATCTTTTTGATAAATTCTGGGAAAGACAATCTGTACAGCAAGATCAAAGATGAGTTATTTATTTGGCGTACTTAACAGACTTCTTTGAATTTCTTTTCTTTGTAAATTAGAAGCTACAATGAACAAAAAATATATTAAGTCAAGTTTTCTTGAAGGTTGTATTCATTTGACAATGCCATCTTCAGAATCCTAAAGCTAATTTCTCATCTTTTCCACGCGTCAACGATCTTCTTGAAGATACTAAAAATCCCTCATTAATTGTAGAGAATGAATTGAAGGACCTCATTTAAGCACGTCTGGTATCCCAAAATAACGAATTAGAAAAGTATTTCCCAGATATTGCTGATATTTCTTCAGAGAACTAGCAATTTAAGTTGGTAAGAAATCCATTAAACATCGAAGCGGACATATTCCCAGATTCTCTTCAAGAGTAGGCCATCATTGACATTTAATGTGATCGCCAAGCAAGAGAAGAATTTTCAAATGTTTGTTGAAGAATTTTGGTTGAGCCATCTTCCTCTGTATCTACAAGTTGCTATGGAAGCTTTAGGCTGTTGGTGCAGTTTTCCTTCAAGTACCTATGCGAGTCTGGTTTTCTAAACTTACTTTTATAAAATCAAAATATCGAGCATGGATGGACGTGGAGAGTAGCCCGAGATATACATCATAACAATTGGCACCAAACCTTCAAAAACACGACAAAGACAAACCTTGCCAAACCTCTAAGTAATCTGTGTAATAACGAAGAGATTACAGGATTAAAAATAAATAAGTGTGCTTTGTTTCAAAACATAGTTTTAAAATAATTATTTTGCGGACTGCGTTAATTAACGATCACCTAATATAATAGTTTAATTTTGAATATCAAAAAAGATCATACGCTATAATATTTATCATTATTAAATAATTATTTAATATACAGCCAATCTGATGAGACATAAATTTATAAAAGAAAAAGAGCATCACAGTCCACTACGAAATAAATAAATGATGACGGGAGAAGTCAGGGTTCAAGTCCTTGTCATGCGTGTGTACTGAGGCCAGTTTCCTTCCTCATCGTCCAAGATTTGTGACTCCTGACGAGTACAAGTTGGGATGTTAAATTTTTGTTTGCGCACTCGTATATAAGGCTCCCTGTATAGGCGATTTAGCACATTTTGTAAAATGATAAAAACATAAACATGTGGTTTGGTTTATCAAACGGGTGAAGCGATTTCTCAGTTCTAACTCCACTGATCTGCATTAGTCTTTCTGTCTGTGCATGTCTCAAAATAACTTTTAAACGCATCAACTGATTTAAATCAATCTTGGAAAGGTTGTTCTTTGTACCTTTATACATTTATTATTTAGCACCGCGTCTTATTACCCGTTCGGGTTATACGCTTATGCACTAATTACGATAATGTGTTAGGGATGGAAAGGTTGAATTTGGGGGATGCGTGCCCGTGTATTGGTGAAGGATGAGCGGGAAACCATTTAGGAAAAACCACTCTCGGTACACCTGACCAGAATTCAAACCACGATCTCTCGTCATTGGAAGTTCTAGTCTATTGCGAAGGGTCACCTTAGACCATACGGTCACTGAAGCGGGTTTGTATATCTTAAAGTAGTAAATTTTTCTTTGGTGTAATTTACTTAAATATTGTCTCTATAGATTAGGATATTTTGGTTATTCGTTAAAATGGCCTGTATAAATATTTCTGAAAGCATTTAAGGTGGGTGTCCCTGATATGGCCATGTTAAGTTGTGAGAATTTTTCTAACCACCATTTTTAAAGGGGAGATCGAAGTTCGTATCCTGGTTGGATGTACTGATACCTGTTACGCACGCTTCCTCCACGCAAATGCGGGTGCACTTCCTCTAAATATATCTTTCCAAGTGCCTAAAATCATTAGCATAATTAGTGTAAATGATGTACCCTGAAAAAGATAGCGGGATTCAAATCCAGATTCATACATGCGAAAGAAGACATCGCAGGGAAGCATTATGAAACACTTCTGGCATGTGAATTATCACCTGTTTTTTAGAGTTCAAAGCCACTGACTTACAAGGCCATTTGGGACGGAAATATACCAGAATGTCAATGCTCTAAAAGGAGCGTGTGCCAGAAATACATGGTTGCAACATAATTTCCTCATTCTGTTTAAAAGGGTCACTTTAAATACTTCAAATACTTCAAATACATTTAAATGGAAAAAAAATACTTGTAAATAATATTCATTTGTGACTATATAGTTATAAAAGGCAAAGCCTATCCAATATAAATGGCTATCATGTTATTGCTTAGGATGCATATAAGTTAATGCATTACTAAATATTAAATTAACGTGATAAAAACCCACTCCAGAGGTCGAATAGTATAAGGTGTTACCATCGAGTTAGACCGGTATGATAATAACAGAGGAGATCAAGGTTCAAATCTCGGTTGGGTGAACTGGGTGTAGTTTTTCAATCTACCTCTACCCAAGAGCGGGTTCAAACTTCCCAATCCCGGATCCATTAGTGTAATTAGTACTTAAGCGCATAACCCAAACGGGTAGTAAGAAGCGTGCTAAAATGTGTCTATTTCTTGTATTGAATGAGACACGTAAAATGATGGGAAGCCGTGTGTGTGTTTGTGTATTGTAAACGAACATTATTATAAGTTTTAATACATATTCAGGGTAAGCTAAACAAATCCATGGCATGGTATTCAATTTAAAAATAAATATTATAAATTCATTCATCAGCGTCGAGCGTTTGAGGTTTTTCTAATAGACTTTCCATTCTACCTTCATGCAAAATGTGTGTGCCCCTTTATTCTTTAAGTAGCTTATTTAGTTTGTGTAAATGCTAATTATTATGTTAATAAAATATAGTTTCGAGCATTAAGTGATTTATTTAAAATTGTATTTAATATTACTTATGAATTATTGTAAAAGTTATGTAATATTTCATCAAAATATAGTTGCGGACATTGAATTCAAGTTACTTGATTCAATACTACTTATGGATTGATGTAAGAGCTATATATTATTTCGACAAAATATAGATGAGACCATTACAGGATATTAAAATAAATAAAAAAAATCTGTTGTTATAAGTGGCTCAAGGAATAAAAGTTATTTCTAAAATAATTAAATCTTTTTTCACTTTATCATTGGGTAGCAATCTACCGTCATCATTTATAAATAAAAAAATATTATTTAGCACCACGTCTTACTACCCGTTTGGGTTATACGCTTTAAGTACTAACTACGCTAATGGATAAGGAATTGGGAAGGTTAAATTGAAGGAAGTGAGCCCGCATTTGTGTGGAGGGAGAGTGGAAAACCATTTAGGTCCCCCAGTTCACCCGACCGAGATTCGAACCTCGGTCTCCCCGTCCTCGGCAGTCAATCAGCTCAACACGACTAGCGCGTTAGACAACTACGCCACTGAGAAGGGATGTAAATAAAAAAAGAGCGTTTGTCTGACTGTGTGTGAGAGTGTACTTGCCACCTTACCTTAAACCAAACACTAGTTAATTTATAAAAGCTATCTAAACAGTGAAACTGTTTGTAGGGTTTTTCCGAACCAAATTCCGATACACGTCCTACCTGTACGGAAACTCTAATAGACTAACAAAACCCCTTCGCACTCGGAAGGAGGTACGACCGTTCTAAAAGACATTAGCGGTGCTAAAGATGTCGAATTTTGAATATTTTTGGGCACGCCGTCTATGTGTCAGCCTCATTTAATTATACCGGGGGGAAATCATATCCTTGTCAGGTAAACTGTTGGTATTTCTCCCTCCGGAGCATTTTCTTAATCATCCCTACTACACCATCATAATTAATATACAGACGTTTGACATGAAAAGGGTACGTACGTCTAACTCATCTAGTTATGACGGGAGAGGTCGTGAGTGCGAATCTCTCTCGGGTAAACTGGGGGTGGTTTTGTACTCTCCCTCACTCCACGTAAGCGCTGGAACATTTCTACCTTACTCCTCCAGTCAATGATAGATACCTATTTCCACGCATGTCAACGGACGATGCCAAACAACCAATTTTAGTAGACTTTTGTGGTGGGGGATAGCGGCCTCTGTGGATTATAAATCACAGTAAGGCTTACAAGGCCCCTGATTGTGCATAATCAGAGCTGTGTCCATGTTCTCTAGTTGCGACATCACCGGGAAAAAACTCAATACCTCATAGGGGGTTGCGACATTGCGATGACACCGGGAAAACCCATTACCACATAGGGGTGGGGAAGGGTTGCGACACATGCCTTGAAGGAGAGGTAGTGAGGGGAATTGAAAGGGGTCTTACATCCGGGAACCATTTCCCACTCTCTCCCCTAAGCGGTCGTCGGGAAAGGTTCGTGTTACCTCCCTTGGGGAAGTGAAAGGGCGGTAAAGAGCTTCCAGCTGGTCAGTGGTCCCATTATACGCTAATCTTTCTCCAGTGCTGACTAGAAGGATCTTTGAAGGACCATTGGTAGTGTTTATTTTTCCAACAATGCAAATACGGGTAAACATCCCGCCCTGTGACGGGAGAAGGTAGGGGTTTAAGTCCCTTAGAGAGCAACAAATGCTACTTACTTCACAGTTAAAACCCTGGCAAATGCTGTTACACATTTGCCTGGTTAAAATCAGCTATTATCTCACGCTTGCATGAATAGGTTAGTTCAAATACATGTCGTGTGTGTGTACTGAGGCCAGTTTAATCCTTCATCGTCCACGGCTTGTGCCCCTGACGGGTAGTAAGACGTAGTTCTAAATACCGAGAAGCTTAACTTCGTGGCTATTAGCAGGGAGATAGGGAGGAGGGTTCGATTCCCCCCTCGTGTTCAGTTGTCAATGACGCTTAAATGTGGGTACACATATCGCCCTGTAACATAAGGAGGTAGGGGTTCAAGTTCCTTAGAGGGTAACAAACGCTAATTACTTCACATTTCAATCCCTGGCAAATGCTGTTACACATTTGCCTGGTCAAATCAGCTTTTATCTCAAGCTGGCCTGAAGAGCTTAGTTCGAATCCCTGTCGTGCGTGTTTACTGAAACCGATCCTTGGGTAGCAATCTACCGTCAAAATGCATTTTATACTTGCATCGATGGCCGCATGGTACAAAGCGTCATTAGACGGTCGGCGACAGTGTTATCGATGTTTGAAGTAAATGCGGGTACATATTCTACCTGATCGGCCGGAAAAATGGCGGGGTGTGCAGGAAGTACGGCCATTCTAACTGAAATTGGCTGTGCTAAAGATATCAAGGTTCGAATCCCGATGTGCACGCCATCTAAATGTCAAGCTCCTGGTGGGGTAAAATCGAATCATTGGTCCCAGAACGGGCATTTAGAAAGTACATGGGAATCTGCAGTCTTCAGAAGGCCACGACCTATGCGCCAAGCGGCCTTGGGGCTGGGGGGAAAGCACATCTGAAACAGTGACCTTCAGAAGGCCACGACCGATGCACCAAGCGGTCTTGGGGTTTCATGACTCTTCAACAAGGACGTTGCCACCCTCTTTCAAAATTTATAATAAGTTTGCGACATCTGATTACCCTCACCGAAGAGGGGTATGATGAATTGAGGGGAGGGATGAAGTGAAAGGCAGTCCAATTCTACTATAGTTCACTGTGGACTATATTATTCCCTTTATGGGTAGAGTGGAATTTTATCTTCCAGCTGATCCACAAATTCCAATATAGCTAGACCTGTCAGTATTTCCAGGGACTCATAACAAAACACCTGATTAAACTAATGTTAAAACCTGTCTGGATATAAAAACTACGTAAGACTAGTTGAAAAAAAAACACTGCAATTGCTTATGTGGTTATAAATATCCTAGATAAAATATACACAACATCCATCCGAAACTTTAACAGGGACTCGTACCCCATAAACTAAGTCTATCATAGTACAAAACTTGGTTGGATAAATATTCTACAAAAAAAATCTACATTTCAATCGGTTAAGCGGTTCTATAGATATAGACAAATATCCGGCTGGCACTTCCCTGGGGCCCACACCAAACCGTGCAATTATAATTACTATTCTAAAAAATGCCTGGGTAAATACACTACAGAATAATCAAAACTACACCACAGTAACTGTGGGGTTTTATAGATATAGACAAATATCCGGCTGGCACTTTACCGGGACTTACACCAAACTGTGCGATTATAATTACTATTCTAAAAAATGCCTGGGTAAATACAATACATAATAATCAAAACTACACCACAGTAATTGTGTGGTTTTATAGATATAAACAAATATCCGGCTGGCACTTCAACGGAACTTATATCAAAACACCCGATTATAGTTACTATACTAAAAAATGCCTGGATTAATACACTACAGAATAATAAAAACTACCCTACAGTAATTGTG
>CABFVX010005557.1:39181-49569 GCA_902151425.1 Timema shepardi | reverse complement strand
GTAGTTTCGGAGCCTATTCATTTCAAACAAACAAAAAATCAAATCTTTCCTCTTTATAATATTATTAGTATTAGTATTAGTATGATGATACATTAAATCATATTTTTCACTATCCATACAATGGCCACCCCTGAATATTTATGAGTGCTACTGAAACTAGCTGTTATAATACTCTAAATCTCCATTACTACTCCTTCCCAAAATACTTATAAACGCTTTTCTCAACTATAAACTAGCCCTCAAACCCCTTACTTAAAAAACAAACAGAAACCACCCCTTTCTCATGTAAGACAACCTCCTGGCTCGCTATGGGAGTGTCAGCTAGATTGCCCCAAAAACCTGCAGGGAGGCTTGTACCCAACTCTGCCAACTTCCTACTTATAGTAGATATAGTAATAATATTACTACGTCGGAGAGTTAAAGAGGGAAAATTCGTTTTAATATCGATGACTTAACACTAAAAGTTGAACTTGATTCGACCACGCTCGAGATGGCGTATTGAAGCAAAAGGAGTTCTCAGATCATGATGATTATGATGGTGATGATGATGATGATGATGATGTAGCTCTTCCCAATTTAATTGTATGTGAATTCCGATGACCTAGATGGATGTAGGATTTATTGGACGCTGAGTGTGCGGGATACGCCGATAATTTGAGACCACAACGCGGGTGGTGCGTGTGATGGTGAGGGGGAGAGGGGTAGAGAGGGTATAGAGGGTGATTAAGCAGGAGGGAGGAGTGGGGGGCGGAGAGTGTACGTTATAATGCACGAAGAGTGTCTGAGCCAACTGTTCTCACCAAAAACAGGAAATTTATGTAATCACGTTTGGTTGCATTTGTAAATCCGTGACGTAAGGCATTAATGCAGGATAAGAACATTAACTAAAGTTGCTGGACGTTTGCTATTAAAATGCTAGAGTATATAAAAATAGATTGGGTGTTTTATTAGACCCTTATGATTTACTATAACCACACACACAACTTTCATACTAATTTAATTCTGGAAATGACACAACACACAGTCTGAGATTCATTAATTTCCTACTGGGATTAATTAGAGTAGACAGTGATATTTTATTCGGTCATGCCGGAAATCGAACCAGGTATCCTTAGTTTAGTAGACAATCACACTAATGAACAAGCTAAGGGTTCAGTAAAAATATCTAGTTAAGAAGAGAATAGTGGGGAAAGTCAATTATTCTAGAATATCGGTAGGAAGGAAAGTTTAAAACACATAGGTAATTTATTTGTTTTCAATAATAATACAATCTAACTATTGGCCTATTATTTATATTGTTCTGTCGGATTGATTCAATGCTAGTTGCAGAATATATCATTTGGTGTATGAATATACCAAAGTAATTTTAGTAACTTTTAAAACCCCGTGAGCTACCTTAATACCGCAATTCTCTTATACAAACCTTAATTATCGTAAACAAACCATGATGACGCTAAAATAAAAACCTTAGAACATTATTTTGTAAATGTTCAATATTTTTTGTTCTACTTTTCTTTAAGTTTTACTCTTATAATTAAAGCTTAAAGTAAAGTGAGTACTTAAAAATACCAATTAACTTGTGTATACTCTTGTTGTATAAATAACTTTCGTAAACTAGGCCGTCTACTTCCTGCTTGGGTGTATAGTTTTAAGCCATAAAATATTATTTCCCGGTTTTTAATACTTTTCTTTGAAACCCCTTTACTAGTTGGTGCATTTATTTATGAATGCACATTAAATTCTGCAGTTATTATGGAACCTTAGCCAAACAGCCTGTTAACACTGGAAGCAAGAAAGAGCAAAGAAATGTAAGGCAGCAAAGATAGTAAAATACTATTTTAGCTTACTTTGATAGCTAAATTTAGGGAACCATTAGCCTGGGGAAAACATGAAACCAGAAGCAAAACTGTGGGAAAATCAAATATCCAGTTAAGAAGTCAGTCGGGAATCGAACTCTCTATATAACCAGACATTGGTGTGGACTCATCTTCCAGAGAAAGGAGACAAATACAAAATTATCCAACTCTATTTGTAGATTCTATATTGTAATTAGATAGTGTTAAACTCACTTTAATTAATCTCGAAAATAAAGTAGCGTGCTTACTTAGCATAAAGTTTATTAAAAAATAGTTGTACGAGGTCCGGTTTTAACTCGATCATATAAAATTTCGTCTGACCATATTTTCTCCATGATTACTGCCAAATACGTCAAACATTTTTAACAAAATTCGGCAAATTGTTTTATTGAATAAATTGAAAAACGAAACCTGGGATCGCTATTAAACCCGGGACCTTTGGATTAACATGTCAATGCTCTACCACTGAGCTATACATGGATTGATAATAGAGACATGGCTCATTTATGTAATTATAATCATTCATACCCCAATATTCGCCTTTCAAACATATTTAAGTGTACATCGTTGCTTTTTTACATATTGTTTTATGTCTAAGGTGAATTCACACGTAGCTGAAATTTGAAATCAGTACAGTAAGTCCGCACCTCTTAGTTGTGCAGTTGTTCACACACACACACACACACACACACAAACACACACACACACACAAACACACACACACACACACACAAACACACACACACACACGCGCGCGCGCGAAAAGTTGGGAATCTCTATTTTCCCATGATGCATTGAAACGTCAAACATAAAAACTTAAATATTACAATCGGTGGAAGTTGCTGTATTTAAAGTAAAATTAGATGGTTTACTTACTCTATGGGTTTGATTTTGTCATCGATAAGCCACACGGCTTCCAATAAAATGTCGTTTTTCACCATAATTTTTGAGATACGCCATTTTGGGACTGTACTGTCTATAAATAACGCATGTTTGAAAGTTTGCTCATGCTTCTTGGCCGGTTTTCTGAAGAAGCATTGGAAAAGTTGAAATTATCTTTACTCGGGCAGTGCGGACCACGCAGACTTCTTGTGATTGGATTAGAGCTGTCACATGGCCAAATATCAGCACTGGTCTCATTTTACAGCAAACGTGTGAATCCACAGTAACTTGTTTACCAAGGAACAATATCAACTTCAAATCTAAGGAAAAACTTTTGGGAAATATTTAAACTTGAAATTCAAAGAGAAAACTAAGACTTAATCAGGATAGTATCATGACAAAATTCTGAACATTACTTATTTCTTGATTCAAAGGAGCGAGGTTTACTGTTCACCTAACTAATAATAATATTATGTAAATTATTACTTTGAATTAATTATATTTCTTTTTATTTCAGGTAAGTGGTTTTCTTCGTACGTGCCTACTATTAGTTGTGCTGGTGATTGGTATGTATACATACTTTTATATAAAATGTTATTTTTGAAGACAAAATTAACCCATTTTATCTTTTGCATTATCATCAGTTAATCTAACCATACTCCACTATATTTGAGTTAATAAAATACGAATTAATAAATATAAGCTATTGTATCTTTATTATAAATCAATATAGCGTTCAGTTAATAAATCCTATAAAATTAAACCCTCTCTCCTGCCATTACCTCCATATATTAAAATTATCCATCAAATACTTGAGGTTGTCGAGTACTCTAAAATACATACAATGCCAATACATAACATTTGTGTTTACAAGATAATATTTTAAAAAATGCTCTAATTAGCTCTAAATTAAAGCTATGAAATTTACTGAGTGTCCAAATAGATTTTTATCATTACAAATAAAATAA
The DNA here is from genome assembly GCA_902151425.1 of Timema shepardi. NCBI lineage: Eukaryota > Metazoa > Arthropoda > Insecta > Phasmatodea > Timematidae > Timema > Timema shepardi. The sequence goes on along the minus strand of CABFVX010005557.1, from coordinate 45,863 downwards.
CTTTCAGATTAATATTTAGTTTTTATTTGGTTTTGAGGCAAAATAAGGTGATAATTATTAGTAGCTTTTTATAAGGGCAATACAACGAGACTTGATGCTTTAAAAAATAATAACATTAGATAATTTAAAGGACTTTAAATAATTTACCCAAACCACTAAAGTTTGGAACAAAATGTTTCTAAATGTTAAATAATTGAGAACGTAAACAAAACGTCAACCCTTAAACGTGAAACATTTGAAGTTACTTCAGGGAAAACATATTCTATACTTTCCTGATTCTGGTTTACCGTACAACCTTTGTAGTGCGTGCGTAATCCATGATCTGCTGCTCCGGTGCATACCCAAAACAAAACAATTTGCCATAAAGAAAAACAAAAAACCCGTCAAGAATACGGTGAACTTAAAAAGTTTGTGGAACATTATTCAAGGGATTCAAATCCGGGATCCTAATATCTGAGGATAAATTATCTACTAATTAGCTATTGTACAATATGTGTGAAATCAATGGACCTCACAATCTTTAATTAAAACATTATATTTACAATACAAAATTTGGTTTCTTGTACTTGTAATAATTTTAAAACAACATAACACTCTTGAAATCTCTATGAGTGATCACATAATCATATTTATATTACAGCTTGATTGAATTAATATTTAGCGCTCATCGTAAAATAATGAGACAAAAAAACTAATTTTAAAGTTTACACGCCTTAAAAATACTAAAGTTGACCATTGTCTCATGCACCCTTCTTTAACAACATTCCCCCACCGCACTGGGTGCTAATAATTTAATCTCGCCCAGAGCCTTGCTACACAGCAATTTTTTTTGAACGGAGGGGTTTTTCCTCTCTCACCCCCCACCCCCACCCCCTTTACCTCAACCTTAACTCCTAAATGCTGCCCTCTCCATCAACCTCAACACACAGATGTGGAGAGGAGAGAATGTATTCTGAAAAATTAAAATCTTTTGCATGATTATAATGGTAATAATTAAAGTCATTGCACGCGTCAGGATTGCGACTGACTTAGATTAGTAGGGGATGACTGGTGTGTGTCGGCCAACGTTTCACTAGTATGTAACTGACGGGGAACGAACGAAGTACGAACAGAAAAAGGAAGAGAAGATAGAGAGAGAATATAAAATAAACGGTGGTGGCCCATCTGCGCCTGTTTTATACTTTTAAGAAGTTGATCCGAAAATTAAACAAAGTAATGGTGCCACTTTCTGGATGAGGCTCAAAATATATGTTTTTGGCAACGTTTACTTTTAGAACGATTGCATCTTTAATTTCCATCATTCCTGATGATAAACAGCTTACAGTATCTACGAAACTCATGGGCCATCACTCGACAGAGGTAATCAGTCGGCAGAGTTTAAAGTTATTTGAATGCACTTAAAAAGGAAAAAGTAAGTGCCACGACACAACCATCACTATTTCTCTTATAGTAAACTTATATTATAACTTGTGGCAACAATTTAAAAAATTACTCTAAATTTAAATACCCCCTAATAAATTCTCCTCAGAAACACAAACAATAATTTTATAATAATTTTAAATAACTTTCATAAAATCTACTTTTTGAATAAAATTACCACGACCATTTTAAAGAAACTACAATTTTCAAAAAATAAGTCGTCAGTAAAGTAAATTCTAATAACTTATTTTTTTATAAAAACTAGCATTAAAAAATTAATGGATATTTGTCAACTAGCTCAATCACCAGACACCCATTTTAAACAAATTGGTATTTAAAAAAAATATCATATGGTCTTACAGCAGTCTTTTGTTAAGTAAAACATTTCCTGAGGTATGCCTGTCTAAAATCAAATTTAAATATAATGTTTGAATCAAATCAATCACACAGATGTAGCTTAAGGGGAACACACATGTGGACAGATAGAACTGTAAGAACCACTATTTTGTGTATGGGGGCACATAATACGTTCAATATTCACTATAATTCGGAGGGAAAATATTTTCACGATTATAATACTTTCTTTATGTAAACATTGTATTATCACTTGGGATATTTTAAAATGTTGTTAGTTTTACACCTTCTAGAAAGTAAAAACTAGTTTGGACTAGGTTAAATGGTGGGTATATGTCATTTATAACAAAATGGTTAATTATTTTACTCACCCCGTTGGCCTCGGTGGTTTTGGGGTAAAGTGTTAAGCTCAGGACCCAATGTTCATGGGTTCAAACCCAACAGAGTCGATAGATTTTATTTGAGCGATAAAAATCCGTATCACAGCTTCCTTCGCAAGGAAAGTAAAGCCATCACTACCATGTCGATTGTGACATGCAATAGAACCCTGGAAGGTGATGAAAATACCTTTACCAAACAAATTGGTAGCTCTTTTCACTCTCGCTCATAAATTTCTTGTGTGTTGATATAATCAGTCGGTCCAGAAGGTGTGCGGTAAATACAGCTAATAATAATAAAAAAACTCACACCCCACTTAGTGGCCAAACGGTCTAAGGCATAACTCTTGGGTTAGACTGGCTTACTGATGACGTGGAGATCAGGGCTCGAATCCCGACCGAGTCTAGTGAGCGTGGTTTTTCCCCGATAGTTTTCTACTATCCTTTCACGCAAATGCGGGTAGATTATATCTAAGATACCTACCTCCTCAGCTATATTTCATCTTATTAGAGTAATTATCATTATGCGTATAACCTGATCAGGTAGTGAAATGCGGTGATAAAAAAAGCACAAACTTAATTGAACATTGGACATCGCTTTTGTATGTGTGATATTCCGGGCTATCCGTATATTTACACTAATGGTATAAATATGAGAAACGTATAAATTAAGAGGAAATGTTCCTCTTTTTGCTCATAGGAAGAGTTGAAAAGCATTTAAGGTATATTATCTCTGCACGGACTGCAAGTATTTGAAATCGAGACATATCGTCACCGTCAAACCAGACTAGACTATAATCATGCTTTTGCTCTCACCCCCACCGATTAGGATATCGTCCGGTATAGACATGAACACTTTTTGTACTCATACTTGCGGAGGGCTACATTATGGGTGCTATATTTTGTCAGTGTCAGGGTAAGTACGCGCGGCAGCTAATTTCAACCCACGAGCCTTTCTAAAAACACAGAATAGAGACCGCACTGGAGAATGAAAGTAGCCCCTACATCTCTCCTCTCCTCCTCGACCTCCTTTCATACCCTTTCACGTTTTATTTCTTCTCGTACGCCTTCTTCTCCCCTTCAGCGACACTGTAGGGTTGAGAATGTGTGTGTGGGTGTGGGTGTGTGTGTGTGTGTGTGGAGTGGATACGGGATGAAATACGGGTGCTGGTCATCTAAAAACTTGGAAGACCAGTATATTTCTGAGTAGGCCTATAATGTATCCATATACATAGTCTCTCATCCATCGTAACGGGTATAAGTTGAAGAATTGGGTGTGTAAACGAATACCATATGAGCGTATTGTTTATTCATCGCAACACGTTAGCTTTTCACATGCTGCAATACAGATTTTTTCAAAACTCTATGAGGCTATTAGAATAAGTTAAATGTTGTCCTAAAAAAAACTTTGCAGTGTAGTATTAAAATAGTATGATATTTAGATTAAATGCGATGTCAAATAATACCAAACCAATTTTGGTGAAGTTTAAGTACACCTTAAAATAAAACTAAATACTCTCAAAAAAGATGCAAGTGCTCTCAAATTAATCTATAGCTAATTATTCATTCTATGGCATTAAAAATTTGCCAGTTCATTTTCACACTTATAAAAGCCATCCACCTATACCTATCTTGAGCTGGTTATATCCAGTCCACCAAATTACACCCTATCTCTTTCAGGTCCATTCTAATGCTAACCTTACATCTGCGTCAAGGTCTTCCCATTGGGCCTGCCAGTCAATACCCTGAACACTGTTTTATAATCTTCCATTCACCCTGCATGTCCTGGCAACCGTAATCTACGAGATTTGATTATCTTAATAGTGTCTTGTGATGAGTACTGGGTATGCAACTCATCATAATAATGTAACCTCCTACATAATATACATCCCTTTTTAGACCGAATATTTTTTCTCATCATGTAAGGTAAGAGACTACGTTTCACACCCTAGAGAACATAAAAAAAAATAATGCTATACTTTTTCTAAGTTTTGCATTCCAGTCCAGCAAGCGATATTTCAACAATTTACTGACGGAGTAGTAACATTCAATTTCTTACTGTATTTTTTTCCTAGTTTCAAATCTAATAACGTTATTGCTAGTTAAAATGGTTTCTAAATATTTAAACCCATTAACGATGTCAAATGATAAGTTGATCGGAGTAATCCTTAAATAATTATATAAACCTATTTGGTTTACCTTGACTAATTTTTAGTAAACTTGACTTAAAACTTACCAATACTTGCTTATAGAAAAAATATAACAATTTATGAAAGATTAAAGTCACAAGCTATAGCAATTAGTAACATATTTTTATTCATAGCATTATAGTTAAATTGTTTGAATTGTTAAAAAAAAATTCCTGTAACTTTTGTTTTTACGTACTGAGGTTTACAAGAAATATCTTATATATTTGTTAAGGGAATGGAGTCGTGAATTAAATTGAATCCAATTTTTTTTTTCACTACATGTATTATTTTCCAAAATTAACTTCCATCCGCTCGTAAAAATAAATAAAAGATTTGGAAGCTGCAATAGTAGTGAACCATTAATTCAGCAGATGACTAGCTGGTTACACGCTTCAAAGAAGACCAAAAATATTGACTGGGAAAAAAAGGAAAGATTGGTTGAGAGTCAGAGAGTACGAGAGAAAAAGAGAAAAAGTAAAAGAAATAGTAAAAAAAAGTCAACGCTATCAGATTCGGCTACTGAAAAAGAGAAAATAACCCTAATAACAAATGGTCTAGTTGAAGTTTATTTTCACACCTCCTAGTAGTCCTGTGGCAGCTGTTGTAATTTAAGGTTTTGTTCCAAATAAGTTCAAACTGAAAATTATATTTATTATTAATTTATAGTTTGTTGTATAAATAAACAAATCATCATAAATGAAGTTAGCACGTTTTCTTGCGCATATATTTCACACCAAATTCAATCCGTTTACAATAAACAAATAATAGTTTTAATTAATTCATGAAATTTTGATAAACTTTATACACAAAATTAAAAATGTATTTTACCTACTAAACAAAACCTGTTCCATATTGCTCAAATTAAATAGCCATTAAATTAGCGATGTTCATAAACATTGTTAAAATTAATAAATGTTACTAGTGTTGAAAGTTATGCTTTAAAGGACTTTACTAATAACGTATTTGTTATTAAACATGTATAAATTTAATACTGATGTAATCTGCGCGAATTTTATTATGTATTTTATAGACACATTATAAGAATATTGTTTAGATCTTTTCGCACAATTTTATGTAGGCAAATTTTATAACTGCATTGTGTTTCTTGTGGTATTCTGTTTGATAAGTATGTCACTATAGGATTATAGTTAAAAACTGATTACACTCTTCTCAAGTAAGCTTGATACAGGAATACGAAGCGTCATCAGTTTAACATTTTTATTTGTACTAAGGTTGCTTACATACACATTTAACTCGATTCTTTATTATCTTGAGAATATAATAGCTATTCTCTTATTTCAGGGTACTAAGGTAAGTATTAATTTTTATTTCTTGTTTAAAATTAATTTTAAAATCCAAATGATACATAGTCAAGAATTTTTGAGATATCTAATTGTATTTAAATTTTTATCTTTTTATAAAATCCAGATAATACATATTATAAAAAACTGTGATATTTTGAGGGTATTTTAAATCGACTATTTTATTAAATTAATAGAAAATACTAAACCTATAATGCTATCTAAACGGAATTTATAAACTTATGGAGGTAAATATGTATACAATTTATATGTTTATAAACTCGTTTACTAATATTATTTCCAGCTATTAGAAAAATGTATTTTTACAATTATATATTATACACTAATAGATGTACCCAACGTAGCGTGGCTACCTCTTATAACAATTTTTTTTGCTTCAAACATAAAAATATCAATTATATTTTTTCAAAATATTTTTTAAATCAATTTAAACAAAAATAAAATCCAAATATTAAATTCCGGATTCAAGGTACATACATTCGTGCACTGAGGTTACTATTTTTAAAATTTCAGACCTCCACGTACGGTAAATATCACGCAACGCTCATGACAGACACACAAGCTCTTAATTTTATTGATATCTATGTAAAACACCATTTTAATATTATCTCTTATATTGGGGGTTTATAATTTTATTCATACATTTATAACTAATATTATAAAATACAATACTTGTTCTGAGAGGTAAGGATTAGGAAGGTAGTTTAAATAAAATGCCCCCGCAATATCGCGGGGGAGTGGATAGAAAGCACAATTTATAAATCACAAATGGAAAACCACGCCCAGTTACCCCGGTCAAAATTCGATCCTTGAGATTTCCTTCAATGGCAGTCCAGTTTATTTTGAGATTGGTGCCTGCCTTAGAACGTTTGGTCACCTATATGGTCTTGTATCAATGAATGAACCAAGTATCTGTTGTACTTGGATATATAAGCTATTTTTTATTGTGAACGAAATTAAATGTTTGTCTCCCTATCTCTCTCTCTCTCTCTCTCACACACACACACACACACACACACAC
>CABFVX010005557.1:5027-38641 GCA_902151425.1 Timema shepardi | reverse complement strand
CACACACACACACACACACACACACACACACACACACACACACACACACACACACACACTGCCAATACACATGGATGATGTTTTTGTACTCAAGAAATAACCGAAGTAGCAGCTACAAAGATTACGACTAGCATTCACACGGTCAATCTTATTCAAAAAATAGTCATGGTTACCAAGCAAAATTGTTTGTGAATATAGATATGAAAAGATTATTGAATATTTTGAAACAAACTGGTATATTTTTTGCGTGATGAAATTAAAATCAGTCCCAACAAGTAATTTTATTTCAAAACAAATATATTGCATATTACTTTGGTTTGAAAGACATGGAAATCGCTTTTTGGTTCGTTTATACAAGACAAATTGTATCTCTTCCGCACAAATATTCGTAATTAAACATCGCGTAAAACCAAGTCGGTTGCTACTAACAAATTACACACAAGTTAACATGATAGTTACTTGTTTATCCTTTATTCCTCATTGTAGCCGAGTGCTCACACGGTATTATTAGTTTGAACTGAATTCAGTGCTTAATTATACATAAAAATATCACCCTCGTGTATCGACCATGATGAAAAAAACAGTTTCATATTGTTAGAAAGTTATGGCCGTTTAAATTAGGGGGTGTAAATAAAGATTTGTGGGGGTAAGGGAATGATTGAAAACAGGAAATAAGAGTGTTCGAGTGCTTGGAAGTGCAAGACATTAGGGGGAGATCAACCTTAAAAAAAACAACTAAACATAGAAAAGATAAATTGTGGTATTTTGAACTTTCTTTTTTCCAACTTGAGGGGAAGAAACTTTTCATATCTATGTTCTCATCCCTGCCCCTACCCCCAACCACCTCCACTCAACCCGTTTTCCTTTTTGGTATAAGATGTTAGTCTTCTTTCAGTAAAACTCTACTGTTTCCGTTTCTTTCACGCTTTCTTGAATCTCAATTAATAAAATACAGAGCCTTGGCAAACTCTTTTCACTTTTAGCTGCATACCCCTTGGGCATGAACTTTTTTAATGCCACATTTCTTATACATACTTCTATGAACATTTCTTACCATGATTACTCATATCTTGGAATACATTTAATATTTTGAAATAAAAATAGTATTACTGTATATGTATTCCTCTATTCATCCATTTTCCATTCAACTATCTATGATTTTAGCTATCCATCTATCAATATATTTATATATTTATCTCTTTTTATTTATCTATCTATCCCTTCATACATCTAGTCCATTTATCTATATCTCCATCTTTTTGATATCAAGTTGCGTATCTATCTAACCATATATTTATTCATCTATTTTTCCATCAATACCTATTTTTATCTCTTTATTTAGTTTGATACAAATTTTGGCTTTATTAATATTTTTAAATATTGATATAGACCCCACATCTTCTTACAGTACCTCTCTACACCTAATCTCTCAACTCAACTCGAGAAATAATAATTTCACCTTTCGTTGACAAAAAAATTCAACCTTATTTATTCCTCTTCATAATTTCAATCACCAGTTAAATTCTTTCACTATTTCATTTTTTCATTCATGGAATAACCCAACCAACGATATAAATAAATTAGAATTAAGTGGTTTCAAGATAAAACTTGCAAATAATCTGTGTGTGGGAGCTCAGCCGTGAAATTGAGGAATGTGAGATGCGAAGACATCTTTTAGTATGTGTGTGTGTGTGTGTGTATGTGTGTGTAACTTAAAACTAAGTTATTAACTCTTTTACCCTAAGCCTTAACTATATTCTAATGCATTTCCATATTTTGTAATATATCTGTATTTAGCTCTATATTTTATCTGTCATTACATGTTTAGTTGATTTTGGGTATTATTTGTTTAGCTTCTGTTTTAATAAAATTGTAATTTCTGGTAATTGGGCTCGTAGCCTTAACCTTCCCATTAAAGTAGATTATTATTATTATTATTATTGGTAGTAGTAGTAGTAGTAGTAGTAGAATTTGCTCAGGGTTTCGCAAGCATTTAACCGTATATCAATACATTCGACAACATCAATTAATGCTAGAAAAGAATTCAGGCCGATACACACAGAATGCTATGCTAAACTATGCTATGCTGTGCTGTCCTCTGCTAAGACTTTGTTAGTTTGGTTTCACACTCATTGCTAAGCTAAGCTAAGCTCAAATCCATGGTTTCTCCTTTCACTCCAGAATTCAGAGGGTTTTTCTTTCTTTCTGGTCTGCTCCAGTGAAGTTTAGTTATGATGATGGTCTCCAAAATGTCTGGTTGAGTTCAGGTGATAGTAATGAGTAAAAAAAATATGATACTGTTATCAGTTGTTTTGTAAGATGAAGAAATTTTAGGAAGTGGAAATTTGACTTGTTCAACTGACGCTTCAATTTGAATATAAAAACATTTATTAAATATAAAACCTATAAAGAATATTACTTAAATACACGTGAAACAAACTGAAAACCAAACTTCAATACTTCTTTAGTTATTTTCACCGAACCAGCACTACGTTGCGCATGTGCAACGTAAGATGGCTCAAGATGGGAGATGGAAAAATTGCCCGGCCAGCGATCGGGGAAAACATAGCGCGGCGTAGCAAGGCATAGCTTAGCTTAGCTTTCTGTGTGAATCAGCATATTTAAATACATGGTCCACTATTTTTCTAAAAAGTTAGCAGAGCAAATCTTAGCTTAGCGTTCTGTGTGAATCAGCCTTTCAACTTATTTGAGCGCAATGTTTTATGTTCCTATGAAGATTCATGAAGAAACAATGACTCGCCCCCCGCCCACCTTCCCCTTACACATCTTAGTTCATATCACGTGCCATATTATGTACCCGCAATACCCTCGTCGCCAAAGAGACTTATAATTGGTTGGTTGATATTTACAAATTGCTCGTTGCCACAGAAACTTTAAAAGAAAATATACGTCAAAAATAAATAAATTTGAATTGATAAAAATGTAAGACGTAAATATAACCACAATATCAATCGGTTTTTTGAAAATATTTTAAATTTGATTAATATATTTGTTTTACACATAGGTGATATGGTTTTTCTTTTATAAAAATCTACTTCCTTTCGGATATAAAGAACTGGTTTATTTCTCTTTATAGGACTATGCTAGGAAAAATATCCACTGTTTTGAAAGAAAAGATTAATACTTGTTCTAACATTAGAGCTATTTAAAAAAATAACAATCATATAATTGTCATCAAATCTCAATTATAAATTTATTATTACTCCTTAATGCATAGCCATTACTGACCTAAGCTATCGTAAGAGGAGTTGGAATTTTAACTATATTGAAGGTCGGTAAACCATAGTGTGGAAATAACTTTTCCTAGTGAGCTGTTGTATAGAAACCTCAAAGAGAGGTTTTTGGATGGAGGCTCTCTGGTCTTTGTGGGATAAGAAAGAATGCCAGGTGCGAGTGACTTGTAGATAAGTGTAAATTAAGTCCTAGACCCCGATGGTTTTTATCTTATATTAGCCCCTCAACAAATAACATTAAAATAGTTATAACGCATGCACCATTAACAACTTCATCAAAGGACCAGAGAAGTGTACCAGAATCTATATAAAAAAGGTACCAATCATTTTCAAAGTCCTCCCTCTCATCCCAAGACACCCGGCTTGTATTTGAACACACAGCTTCCTGTAAACTTCACGTGGATAAACTCATAAAATTCAACGTTGATATTTTCGTTTCAAGTTAAGGCTCAGTGAATCCTTTAGAAAACTATTCAAATAATAGCGTAGGTTAATATATAATTAAAAAGTACCTCGCTAAATTAATAAATATAAAAATTTGCAGCTCTACAGAACATTTTTCAACAGAATAATTTATCAAAACAATTAAATCGTACCCTTAGTGTAGTTTTGTGTTTTATCTATGTACGTGTAAATGATGTCTCATCATGAAAAGTATATTATTCACACATGGATTTGTAAATGTTGAAATGATTATTATTTCATTCATGTCACGCGCATTTCCTTTTCATTTTCTTTTCGTGCGTCAAGATTTGTTTTCATCTGGTGTAAAGGCGGTTGAGTTGATGATGTTATGTCAATCTAAGCATGTGTATTATAACGAGGTACTCGCGCGCTTCGGTTAAACAATGGGTTCTACTCGCGATGAAACTGCTGAAATTGACTAAGTTGAAAAATGTAGGTGTTCTGAGAGTTTTTTTATATTCAACGTTTAAATAGATTGTATGAATATATACATACTTAACCTCGCAATTCCCTTATGGGGTATATATATAACTCAAAAAACAATTCCATTCTTAATACATACTCGCTAACCTTTTCCACACTTCGTCGCTGACGGAATGCTTGAGCCAACTCTACATTCTATATTGGATTGAACCTGGTTCCATTTAACCGGGTACATCAACTCTCAGGACTCAAAGTTCTCGGAAACTGAAACTACCCGCATACTCTACGAAGAACCTCTTCATACAGCAAAAAACTGGAGTGTGGTGGGCCGTGTCTACACGAAGGATCATAGGGCCCATCTTCTTTGAGACGACTGTCAACACAGGCATATACCTGAGAATATTTGAACGCTTTTACGCACAATTAGCCCTTAAAAAGTGGGAGTGATGCACATTTAAACGATATGGGGTCACTTATAATAGGTCCAGAGTTACGCTGGCTCGAACTCAGGAAACATTCGTAAATGAACGAGCTGTTAGCAAAGGTTGGTGTCCTACACGTTCCCCAGACCTGTACACATATGATTATTGCCTTTGGGGGCTACCTAAAGGGGAGAGTTTATGTGATGAGCTCGTACACAATTCAGGGATTGCAAAATAACATCTTGGAATATTATCGTAGGTATCGATGGTACAGAGCTGCAGAGAGTTTACCAAAGCATGCAGACCTTGGCTCAGAGGTGTCTTGAAGCCAAGGGAGTCCACTTCCAACATCTCTTTAGCGACAAATAATGTATCAAAACACGTGTCATTTTCTATTGTACATTTGTATTACCATACTATATATGACTATATATTTACCCACATGTATCATGTGTGTTAAGTGACTTAGATCAGTCAAATATTTTTTGTTTCGGATCAGTCAAATATTTTTTGTTTCATTTCATTTACCACCAATGTATTTTTCTCTACATTAAAATGGTTTAGTTTACATTTATGATCCTACTTCAATACTACAACCATGAAGTACCTCTCAACTCATACTGGTGGACACATGGAAAAAAGGTCACTTTCCCCTTGCCGAGGTTTACGGTGCCGAGAAGATATAGTTAAAATACAGAAATGGTGTAGAGATATTTTTTTCTTAAATGGTTTTTTCACTTTCCCCTAGCGCAAATGCAGATGTATTTAATCTAGATTATACTCTTATCTTTATATATATATAAGCCTATATATAATATTGCGCGTCTGTGCTACATAATTCATAGTCCAGTTTTTGAAAAGATTAACCAGTATTATGTACCATTTCCCTGAGGGCGCCCAAATGTATTATTGTTACATCCTTTCCGTGGAGGCTCTTTCCCCTTTCGGGTAAAATACCCACGGTACCAGCCAGGTCCCCTGACCCCTAATACATGGTACCGATTAATTAGGTATATAAAACTGCATTAACTAGGCATCGTATCATTGTGGATTTGTCTGTAATTTAATTTAGAAAAATAAATGACTCAGGACCAATTAGATCGTTTTAGTATATATTAATAGACTAGACCACCGAGGACGGGGAGATAAGGGTTCGATCCCAGTTGGGTGCAATAAGAGTGTTTTTTCCAAAATGGTTATCCACACTCCTTCCACGCAAATGTGGGTGCAATTTCTTTCAATTAAACCTTCCTAATCCTTAAACCATTAGTGTAATTATTAAATAGGCGTACACCTCGAACGGGTAGTAAGACACGGCACTAAAAAAAATGGCATGAAACATTCTTAAAAATTTAGTTTCCTTTTCTTATGTTTTAATTTTAAAATAATAAGAAAATAAACATATATTTTTTAAACATTAATATGGCTTACAAGTTGACGCCTTCTATCAATATTTTTGGTGCGAATCTTATTTTGAAATAAAAAAAACCATGGGATATTTGGACATATGCAACGCGTCTCGGCGTGCTTGAGTACTCTTTGATTTCTAATGCCATTTATTTGACCCTAAAGTAACCAAAGAAGAGCTACTGAAAATCCGGTCTTTCTTTATCTACTGAACTTGCCTTGCGTTTAGCGTCTCATCCACACTCTCAACTACAAAACTACATGTTTTTATGTGAGTGTTGTGTTTGTACTACGTAGTGCCACGAGGTTACTCTTGTCGTTTAACGAAACAATCTTACAATTAACAGGAAGGAAGATCTTCCCTTTCCCTACAACCTTAAAGAGCTGCTTTCGTTTCTCCTTCCCTTCCGGGCGTCGCGGCTACTTTAAAACGTGTCCAAGTGTGTGGGCTTCGCGTGCAATTACACAACTAGGCACCCTCTCTTTCATCCGGTGGGCTGAGGCAGTATGAGAGTCGGGCTTGGAGTATTTTTTAAGTGGGAGAAGGGAGTAGGGGGCAAAAGCGCCCCTTCTCTCACCCAACAAGGCTTTCCTTCAGACGCACCAGTAAAAAATTCCTACCATCTAGGCCAATTTTTCCTAATTTTGCTTTTCCTTTTCTGTATTAATTGCCTTTGATGTGATTCGCCTTAAAAATCCACGGGGTGCTCTTGATGTGGTACAAATATGTTGCTTGGTATAGGAAAATTTCTTGTAGCAGGACAAAAGAAAAGTTTTAAATATTAGTTGAAAAATGACTAACAGTCAGGGAAATTGAAGACTGAATATTTGGCTAAACTTTTTAATATGAGTAACGAATGGCCATGAACACTGGACGAAATCTGCATTCATCAATAAAAATGCACCAACATACTTAGTAGTGTGTCCAGGGTTCCATTCCTATGTCTAAGATATATTTTACAACTATAGCCTACTTAAATTAATTCCTGTTAACGTGTGACGTCGGTTACCAACGCTGGTTTTCACCAATTATACTTACCATCGACCAAAGCCTTGAATATAATTACATTTGAAATATTAACACTTTATCTCTAGTAATATATAAAAAAAGCTAGAGTCGAATCAACTACCACTAGGTCTATGGGATTAGAATCGCAATCAAATTGGTCGTAACCCATTTTTACAAGAAAGTTCTATGACTAGAATATTATTTGGACGAACTGGGGGTGATTTTCCAAGTGTGATATGTAACTTATATTTTCTAAATACTCCTTCCATTCTAACTTGGGCTAATATTCTATAGAGTTATTCCTAGTTTAAGTAGTTGATAAGCCTTGTGCTAAGCGTACTAATTATAGTTTATTTTGCAGTGGCCTGAATATTAGTTTTATTTTCCGGGCTATCGCTTTATTGGCAGTATAGGTATAGCTATGATAATAGTATAATTGATAAGAAGTGTAGGCTTACACATATTTGCATGAAGAAAGAGTGAGAATCCACTTTATTACCCTTGGTTGGGATTCAAACCCTGAACACCTACATATCAGACAAACCAGATTAAAGTCTGTGTCAAATCGGGAAGTTTTTATACTTTCATAACGACGCGGTAGTTTTCTAGACTTACAAATTCGGTGTAAAGTCAGAAGTTTGGACCGCAACGCCACGCAGGCACGCACAATATCCTTGTGACTGGTTAGTTGGCCGGGGGAATAAGGGATAGCTTGACTTGGGAGGAGTCACTGTTGATGTAAGGGGCTCTAAGGAGGTTAAAACTTTGATTGACTCACTTGCATCAATTCTTTATTCCACTCTCGCTTCACACACTGCTCGGAACAACCGCTTAACTCACCGCACATCTAGAATCTAGATATAGTGGTTAGAGTTGTAGATTATTGTAATATTATATACTATCTAGGTTCCAGATTGTAGCTAATATATTTTAATATTTATTTTTGAGCTTTTATTTTTTCAATGATTATTTTATAGCCTTGACTGCAAATTTATCCTTATATTTAGAATACAAATTATAAAATTTGGTCAATCTCTTTTATTTAATTTATTATTTAATTCACTAATTTGTATTTGTATAAATGATTCTAAGTACTGTGGAGACGTAACTAGGTTAAGAGCAGGTAAGAAACGTCCTATGGACATCAAATGCATTAGCAATATTAACAGAAGTAGGCCCTTAGTTTCATTAATTAACAATAAAAGTATATCTGGTTTTTACTATTTTGTAACTGATATTATGACGAATCCAGTTTTAGTACCCCAATATGAGAATTCAGACACATTTTAAAGAACAATTTCAAGTGGTAAATTTATTTTATTTGACTTGAGAGTCGTTAACCTTAACTATAGCTCTGTAAATGAGCTACTAAATCATATATTATTAGCTACAACTAAAAATATAAATGTGTAAATGAAATCTACCTAAGCTAGGATAGAGGAATAAGCGATAAAAGGTAAGCGTTTTTGCGGTTTTAATACAAAAAAAAATTTTCTGTAAAATAAATATGTTGTTCTAGTAGAAAGAAACATAGTTTATTTTTCTTCAAACAGAAATACCAACAGCTCTTCAATATATTTCATTAAAATATTAGCATTTTATAATAAACTTTTTAAATTAAGGAAAAACATTTCAAATCAAATTCTAGGAAACCCTTGACAGGTATGTAATAACGGCTTTGATTACTATATAACTAGAATTAAATACTATGTTTCTACTGGAAAGCTATTTTATTTATTTAGAAGAAAAAAATTCTATAAAAACTGCTAAAAAAATAGAGCTCTTGACTAGCAATCCCTACCATTCTAGCTTAATAGTTTATCTTGCGGTTGATTAACCTAAAAATTAAATAATATATTATAGGCTTGAACCAGAAAATTTACCAATGTGTGGTTTTATTTTTTTATTTAGCGCCGCGTCTTACTACCCATTTATGTTATACACTTAAGTACTAATTACGCTACTGGCTTAGGAATTGGAAAGGTTGAATTTAGAGGAAGTGAACACGCATTTTTGTGGAGGGAGAATGGAAAACCATTTAGGAAAACCAACCCTAGTTCACCCAACCGAGATACGAACCTCGATCTCCCCGTCCTCGGCAGTCGAGATCAACACGACTAGCGCTTTAGCCAACTACGCCACCGGGGCGGGTTTGGTTTTATTCATTCGTCATTTGACAACATAATTGGGATCAGACAAATAATTTTTAAATAATACAATAAATATTTAATTCCCATTTTTTTTAAAGTTGAATATATTAAATCACACCACAATGCAACGTACGTGCTGCCCAGTATTACCAACCTAGGTGTTATTCGTGGGGTAACCTGGAGTGTTAAGATTGGTAGGCCTCAAATAAGATGATTAATATGTTTGGGAATGTTGGATCAATTTCTGTTAAGTATGTATAGTAGGCTGGGACCCTTGATCACACCGTGTAGTGTAATCTCCCAAACACAATTCCCCCCTCCGTCCTTTAATTTCCCTAAACCACTGTTAGAGATATTAATTTATAATCTATATCATAGTAGCCACGAGAAACGGTTATTATCAAGTGATGTATGTTATTTATGAAGGATTTATAATGGTAATTCAAAATATAATATGTATCTAGCAAAACAAGCATGTAGAATATCTCTTGCTTGGTGTTGTTTAAACTATATTACACTTTGTTTAAAATCAAATATTATCAGGTAATGAACCAAGAACATGATTGTGTTGATCGTAAGAAAACATAGAAGAAATCCTAAGCTTTTAAATCTACTTTCACACATTCATATCTTACAGGTATATAAAGTATCGTGATCGTAAAATAAATTGAACTCTAGATTTTGATGAATTTCGACATTTCATGACTCCCATGAATCCAAAAAAGTTGTTTTTGAATATCCGTCTGTCTGTCTATACCTCCAACTAAAGCCTAAACTATTTTACCGATTGGGCTAATACTTGTTATCTAGGGCTTTCATAGGAATGCTCCAAGGAGTTTTTGGAATTGGGTATATAAACCTAGAACCAAGGGTAGTTTACTGAAGGGCGAAAATAGAAAAAGTAGATTTTCTCAAAATCGGCTCTAACAATTTTGAATAAATTTCATTTCAAAACATTTATAAATATTTTAAACAAAATGGCTACTCTCAAGATTTTGGCAAAATTACTTTAAGGGCTTCGGTCTAATGCGTAAATTATATTATTTATTCATATCTCTGAAACTATTTGAGATATGAAACTACTTATCAATACAAATATGCAGATCTATTTATAATACAAATATATTATTTGAAGCATATTTTTATAAAACCAATAACATTCAAGCTATACGCATATATATATATATATATATATATCTCTATATATATATATCTATTTATATCTTCTTTACTCTTCGAACACTGAAGGTAAAAGTATTTCGACCGCAAAAGAAAATCTAACCTGAAATGTTGATGGATATCGACGTCTCACAGCCCCCCTAAGCCTAAAAAGTGGTATTTTCAATGACGTCTGTGTGTGTTTGTTTCAACTTAAAATTAATAAGAGTTTACTAAAGGGCTAAAAGAAAAATAATAGATTTTCTCAAAACCCACTGTGATGATTTTGATTAAAATTCGTAATTATGCGTTAATTAATAGTATAAATAAATTAACTAATATAATTTTTCCATGAAAATGAATTTTAGGGTACTTTATAAAAGCTGAAATTTCCGTATCATTGCAAATTTTGAGATACTAAATAACTTATAGTTGCAAAATTGTAGTACTATTAAAAATAAAAAACTTTTATATGAAATATATTTTTATAAGACCAACAGTTTCTGAGATATTGGCAAATATATCAATCAAAACAATTTTGTGAGCTTTAGTTGTAAAGAGATACTACTTAAGTTTTAACGCAATAACTCTCCAATATCATAGAGTAATTAAATATAAGCAAGTCTATCAAAAAGTTTATTTTAACCTAAATCTTTTAGGAGAAATATTTTTAAGATGATCTATCTCCTTCATTTTAGAATCAATAGTCAATAATTACATTTTTTATTGGTCAAAATTTACAAACTAGGAATTTAATAGCAATGCAATGACATGAAGATGTGCAACACCTACTAAAATGTCGAAAATTTTTACTGGATGTTGAAATTTGAATACGAAGTGTCGACCTTTGTGGACCTAATATTGATCTTTTTCATCGGTCTAAACATACAAATGAGGACATTTATTCTTTAAAAATAAATTATAATATTTAAAACGGGACTAAAAAATAAGTTTTTCATAATTATAGTTCTAGTGTATATTATTTCGTTTCACATATATTATGAGTTTTGAGCAAATATCTCCATTTTTTAACAATAGAGCGTAGAGTCCGTGCGAAGTTTCGTATAATTTATTTTTTAATACAAATGTGTTCTAAATAACTAAATTATCTTTAGTACCACGTATTTACTACAGTTCGGGTATATTTTAGTTAATTATTGTAACACTATTATGACGGTTACTTAAAATAAATTATTTAAATCAAGTAAGCTGTAAAAATTTTAGTCCATCTAATATATTTGCAAAATATTGTACATCTATGACCAGAGTGTCCTTAGAACATTAAAATAATATATAGTAAAGATTAAAATCAACATTTCATATATTTAAAGTGAAGTGGTACTTATTTCACTTCTTAACTAGGTACAGCCTTAAACACTCCATACCTAGTAATAATAAATAAGGTAGATATACAAGATA
Source organism: Timema shepardi (assembly GCA_902151425.1). Classification (NCBI taxonomy): domain Eukaryota; kingdom Metazoa; phylum Arthropoda; class Insecta; order Phasmatodea; family Timematidae; genus Timema; species Timema shepardi. The sequence goes on along the minus strand of CABFVX010005557.1, from coordinate 26,934 downwards.
TTTTCAATCATATATTATTTGTATATTACTAAATTGACGAGTTTTTCTCTCATAAGCATTGCGTGATATTTACCACACAAAAGGTCTGAGATTATAAAATCAGTAGGCCATGTCCACAAAGATGTGTACTTACAGGTTGGAATTTTAAATTGTTTATTATATTTTTAAAATTTATTAATAACTGGATCTGAAGATATAAAACTAAAAGTTTTTTATTCTGTTTGAAGCAAAGAATAGTGTTTCCCTCACAGTAAGTGTGTATCTAGAAACCTTAGGAATCGTTCACCGGCCGAGAAAATATTTGGTTGTCAGGTCATGGAATAAAAAAAAAAAGTAGCTCCACACTTTGTTCTTTATCATTGCGTCTAACTACTAATTAGGTGTATACACTTGTATACTAATTACGCTAAAGGGCTAGGAATGAGGAAGATTGAATTTAGAGGAACTATACCCGCATTTGCATGGAGAGAGATTTGAAAAATATAGGAAAAATCTTTCTCAGTACTCCCGACTGAGATCGAAGCATGATATCCCCATCATCAGTAGTCTATTATATTGAGAGAGTAGTGCCTTACACCTTTACATTGCCTTACACAATGCGGCCACCGAAGCTGGTTAATTCAATAAATGTGTTGTAACTAATTCTGATCTTTCTAACACATAACTGAATACCAGAGTAATTTACATGCTTGGGGTCATTGTGTATGTGTGTGACATGTTTTACAACCTATTCGGGGTGTTGGAATACTTACACATGTTCCTTTGAGTAAGTGTGCCTGCATTTGCGAAGAGTGAGAGTTAAAATCTATTTAAGAAAAAAATCACTATCAATACACACAGCCAGAATTTTATCTCCGAGTTTAACCGTCACTGGAAAAATAACCAAACAAGATTAAGTTCATTCCGAATGGCCAGTGATATTAGTATGAAAATCGGCTTCGAAAACCCGTTAGTATTTTCTTTTTATTATTTTTAATAGTGTACGTCGAGATAAAAATAAACTGGATAGTACAATTTTTTTCTAGTTTTTTTTTTTCAGTACACAGCAATGAGAGTGGTGAGCGTGGGGCGTTCAATTAAAAAAAACTGTTTTTATTTTTAGGACTTGAAGCTTGCTGTATTGAAATATTCATAACTCATAAAACATGTCACCCCAACTAGCCGTTTTAAAAACGAGCGGTTGTTGTAGTGGATATAGAGAGAGAGGGGAGATAGATCCCCTTATATTTTCCCCTGCAAAACCCACACCCACACACTTTTTTTTTCAAGCCTTGATTTCCCTTACCTGACTTCATGAACAATTCACAGTTTACGACAAATGTTTCATTTCAACACTCTTGCAGCTATGAATGAAATTGCATTTGTTAGTCTGGGTTATTATAATTTAATTAAGTTTTTTGGTTTGGGCTCATTTGATACTATCACTTTTGAAGTTTTCAATGATTTATTTCAGTGAAAACATTCTTTCTATTATTGGGTTTAAAAGAAAAAAAAAGGTATTTGTCAAGGTTTGTTTGTTTTCATGTAACAAATCGGATAAGCATAATCATTATAATTAATTTTACAGAAAAATTCTTTAAGATTGTATTATGAATATTATTATACTAGGTTAATTATGTCTAAATTACTAGTCTTTGATTAAATAGTATATTTTACAAACGAGCAAGCAAGCACACAATAATTTTTCTTTGTTTGGATTCGAATTTTGTGATTGAACAAATATATATAATTCGAAATGCAAATGGCTGTTATCAGTTTCTTTAAATTGAAAAATTACACCTGGATATGTGAATCGAACTCGGTACCTTTAGCTCAGAATGCCAATATTCTCACCACTGAACTATCCAGAAGTCATCTTGTGCCCAGGTTAGTTCTTCACTTATATTTTAAGGCAGAGTCTGTGATGGACGTGTGGAAATTGGCAGCTTTATATGAGTGTTCAATTAAGATCAAGAGCTATCAGATAATGCAGCCATTTTCGACTCAGGAGGGTTTTATACTGTAAATAGCGCAGATACAGTTGTACAAATACGCATATTATGATTGTTTAAATATCTAGGTTATTATATTTGTTATTTACGGTTATAGCTGTATCTAAATATCATATTATTTAAATTAAAAAATGACACCTGGACGCGGGAATTGAACATGGATCTTTTTGCTAGTGCGTCAATGGTCTAACCACTGATCTATCTGAGAGTCGTACCGTGCCCAGTGTCATTCTTCACACCCACTATGGGCAGTGGTTAGAGCATTGGCTTTATAAGCCAAAGGTTCCAGGATCGAGTTCCGTGTCTAGGTGTCATTTCTCAGTCTAAAGAATATGTTATTTAGATGAGACTTAAACCTAAAATAACAAATTTAATTTGCTTAACTATTATATCAATTCTTGTTATTAGTTTGTTTTATGTGCACGAGCTAACGTCAGTAATGTCTATTAAAAGATTATTTAACTAATAAAATCGAACATTTTGAGTATGATGACCTGCAAATACTAGCTTTGATTAAATGTCGGTACTAAAAAAAGGGACTCCAGACCTCGACTTTACTATCTTGGTTAGCCTCAGCATTTTCCAATTAATGGATCTGTAGATTTCTTTTAGTGCCAATTTTTGATTTAAGAAAAATCAAGAGTTATTTATAGTGATTTCAAGCCACTCAGACAAACGTAAATTTCTTGGAACTTTCATATACAAGAAAAAATGATTTTTTTTTTATCTGGGGTTAATATAAGTCTACCTCTTATTTATGTGCGCCTGCATTTTTTAGAACTTGGTTTGTTCAGATAGTTATGTTGGTACAACTCTTAGGCTACACTCTATTTCATCGTTTGCACATCCCTCCCTCCTAACTTTACTTCCCCTCATTCATACTGTAAAACCCATTCCCCGCCCCTTGCCAACTCTTGGTTCCCATGTACTAAGTCGACATTTCAGTTTATTGCTTGATAAACACCGTTTCTTATGAGTGCCATGTTTATAGCTCAAATAGCAATCTCAATCCCTATCAACTGGCTGAGCGTACTTGCAAATGGGTGATACAATTTTTATGACATTCTGACGGAAATGTTGCCTCTATTTTAAAATATAAATTGAATAAACCAAATATAAGTTAAGGATAGGACCATTTCTTTGTCTCTACATCTGGGGGAAAAGGTTTTATACGTTCTTCATCAGGTTTGTAAGCCGACATTAAAATGTATATTATGTAAAAATTCCAGATAATATAACCATAACAATCTGTAACGCGTTAGGGTGGAAATAAGGACCTGCTAATTTGTCCGGGAAGGGTATTTTTTATATAACTTAAAAGGTTCTTTTATCTGGCAAAATTGACATGGGACCGGCGGTTTCACTTACCCGATGAAGGAAGTTGTGCTACGGATTTTTATTGCTTAAGGAAAATCTACTGACCACAGCTAATTTCGAACGCATGAACAACAGGTTCGGAAACGAGCACTTTCCCCCAAGGCAACTGAGGTTAACGAAATAAGAAGGAAAAAAAAATCGGGAAATAAGTATACCCTGATTTTGGTTGGAAGAACAGTAGAGAAAATTCAAGTTTATTTATTGGCGACCAATATTGATAATATTTTACTATTTTATTTGTGTTATTTTATAGGTATTGATATAATCCATCAAAAGTGACAACTGCAGATAACATGACTTTATGTGTGAATATATTAAAATTGTTTTAGTAGCTTTAGTAACTAACTTCTACTGTTCTTCCAACCAAAATCAACCTATAGGTATTACTCGTATTGTAAACTGCTGACTTCTCGTATGCTGTTTAGAAATGTAAAACTCAGAATATACAAAACAATAATTCTACCGGTTTTTATATGTGTATGGGAAACGTGGTATCTTACCTTCTATGACAAAAAAAGGTGCTTTGGAATATATTTGGTATAAAAGGGGATGAGACTACGGGGGCGTGGAGGTCACATAATGATGAGTTACATAACCTGTACTCATAACAAGACATTGTTAGGATAGTCAAGTCTCTTATATAATGGTAGATATGGCATTCAACTTGAATAGGACCATGTTCAGTATGTTGGCTGGTAAACCCAATGAGAAGAGTGGAAAGGGAGGTGAGGGAGGGTAACAATATATTATACCTGAAAGAGATAGTGTAATGAGGTAGAACGGATAGAATTAGCTCAAGGTAGGGATAGGTGACGTTCTTTGGTAACTGTGGCAATTTTATTCAAGTTATGGGAGATTCAGAGTTCCTAATACCCTAGCCAAAATAACTAAGTGCCTTAGCTTTATCAACTAAGGATATCTGGATTGATTACCACCACGAACAAGAGAAACAGCTTTTGTGATTTTTTTTACAGTGATGAATTGACGGCCAGGAAACTGATTATGGTCTATTTTCTAGAATTGCATACGATAGCTTAGAGATCTTTTATTGATTAAATAAAGTTTGTTTAGAAGATTCACTTTAAATATCAACAGTAAAAAATGGTACTTAAAATTATAATACCTACTTGATTTTACGTTATTAGTAGAAGTTTATTTAAAATAACTATTATGTTGCTGATTGGAAATTTGTGTCAAAAGACTGTTCAATGTGTTTACGTTGTAAAAGTTAATAAAATAGTTTTTCATTTATTTGTGAAGAGGGAAAATCTTACTAAGAGAAATAAAATATGTGAATATAATAAATATTATAAATCTATTTAACATAAGAATTCGCCCTCACAAGGAATCAAACTCTCTTACTAAGCAATCAAGATATAAGAGGAAAGAAGGAAACTTAAAAAATTAGTAAAAATATCACACAAATAAACCCCTACACACCTTTTTTTATGTATTTCATTTTAAACATGTCCTACTTGCGTTGTAAACAAGAGTCACAGTTGTGTCATAACTCATTCCCCCCCTCTCCCTCCCTGGTCCAGGCGCTCTACCCCAACCAGTCATAAAACATATTCTGACATGTAGTACGTGAGGCTACACTCAACTGGCTGCGGTTAGAACTGATCGTATGTGTGATATGCACAAGCATCATGTTACTTAACACCACCATCAACACTTGCGGCTAAAGAAAATTTTAACTAAGGCTGCGTTACTATAACTGAAGAGGGAAATCAAAACGTATCCACGATTCTTTTTACAATCACCTTAACTCACTCATTTAAAGTCAGCCTTGCAATAGATGTCGAAATAAGGAAATATATAAAAACATGTACTAAGCTGTTTCAAAAAACTGTCCTCGCCAAATTTTTCTAAAATGGGTCCACGCATTTGTCAGTAGACACTTAACAATGAGAGAGAGAAAAAAAGAAAACTAAACGGTTGAGCTAAAACTTGAAATCGTCGCTTTTGATTATTTACTTTTGAAAGCTACCACTGTTTTATTTAATTATATACATTGCAATATTGTTTCCTTAACATATTATTATAATTATAATTATTAATATTTGAAACTTATATTGTTAAAATAAAATTGTCAATTATCTTCTTTTATTAAAGGTGGGTCAGGAAGACATGATAATTTATGTTCGGTTTTAGTTTATGTGAAAAGTCCCTTATAATAAAACACGCTAGGCCGAGCCTTGCACGCCGCAGTCCAGAATTTACGTGTATATTTACTGTCTCTCTCTTGTTTAGAGTTTTATGTGTGTTTACTTGGACTAAACGGGGTAGGGTGTAGAATCGGTAGGTTGGGGTTAAGGGGGTATCAAGGGAAGGTGAGGGGGTACCATTCACTTGTATTTGCCCGGCTTTGATGAATTGCTCGTTTGCTAAAAAGCCAAACAGTTACCTCCCCCTTTCCCTATCCCCCTTCGGAGTTTCTACCCACAGTGATAGCAATCACCTCCTATTTCACTCACTCCCCCTCCCCTTTTAACCCCACCACTGTTGCCGAGACTCCACTCTCAATAAGCCACCCCCTCTTCACCCGTTCAACATACACCAGACACGTAGCATTTTAGAAACATTCGCTATAGAGCTCTCAGCTCTCATACCCAACCAATGGAAATAGCTCCATTCGAATAAACAAGGTGTCCATATTTTGTATATTTTTATCTTTTTACTCAAAAATCCAGTGCACATTATGTTTTTTCTAAAAAAAGTGGAAAGTGAAAAGGTTTGCATTAAATTATTTATCGAAGAAAGGTATTTTTGTTTAATTTCTCATACATACAACGAATATAAATAGTTTTGTGATTATGAAACATTAATTGAAACATACCATTCAAATACCAGGTTCTTTAGGTACAATCTATGATTTTTTAAAAGTGATATTTAAAAAAAACTTTTATCTGTAAAACCTATGGCTCAGAAGCTATATCTGAATTTAGCTATTTCTACTTTCTCGCTATCTTACAGGTAGAGAAAGTATTGTGATAGTAAAAAAAATTGAACTCGAGATTTTGATGAATCTTGACGTTTCATGACCCCCCAAATCCAAAAATGTTGTTTTTGGCTTTCAGTCTGTTTGTCTGTCTGTCTGTCTGTCTGTCTGTACCTCCAACTAGAGCCTAAACTATTTTACCAATTGGGTTAAAACTTGGTATCTATGGTTTTCATAGGGTTTCCCCGAAGGTTTTTTGGAATGGTATATCAAATCCTATAATTAAGGTAGTTTACTGAAGGGGAAAAAGAGAAAAAGTCGATTTTTTCAAAATCGGCTCTAACAATTTTGATTAAATTTAGTTTCTAAACATTTATAAATATTACAAACAATCTGGCTTCTCTCAATATATCAGCAAAATGACTTTAAGTGCTCCGGTCTGATGCGTAATTTTTTTTTATATCTCCTAAACTATTTGAGATATGAAATTACCTATCGTTACAAATATGTAAGTCTCTTTATAATACAAATATTTTATAGGAAGCATATTTTTTATAAAACCAATAACTTACAAGCTATACGTAAATATATATATTTTTTAACTTTTCGAACACAAAAGGTAAAAGTATTGCGACCGCTAAAGAAAATCTAACCTGAAATGTTGATGAATGTAGACGTCTCAAGAACCCCCCTCCCTTCCTCGCAAACCCTAAAAAGTGGTCTTTGAAATGACGTCTGTCTGTGTGTCTGTTTAAACTTAAAATTAAGAGTAGTTTAAGAAAGGGCGAAAAGAGAAAAAATCGATTTTCCCAAAATCGACTCTAACACTTTTGATTAAAATTCGTATCTTGGTGTTGGTTAAGATTATAAATATACTGGCTATTTTAATTTAATCATGAAAATGAATTTTAGGGTACCTTACAGAAGCAGAAACTTCCGTATCTCCCCAACTATTTGAGATACTAAATAACTTATCATTGAAAAATTGTAGTAATATTTAAAATAAAAATCTTTAATATGAAATATATTTTATAAATCCAACAGTTTCTGAGATGATGGACAAAATATACTAATACAATTTTGTGAGCTTTAGTTGTAAAGAGATACTAAAATTTTAACGCAATAATTCTCTAATGTCATAGAGTAATTAAATATAAGTAAGTCTCTTGCTTTTCCTTAAACCTCTTAGAAGAGATGTTTGTACAGCAATTACCTATATCCAGTTTAGACTTAATAGTCAATATTTACATTTCTTATTGGTCAAAATGTATAAATGAGGAATTTAATAGCAATGCGATGGCATAAAGATTTGCAACACCTAGTAAAATGTCGATAATTTTAGCTGGAAGTTGACATTTTAATACGACGTGTTGACCCTTGTGGACCCAACATTTATCTTTTTTAACGGTCCAAACATACAAGTGAGGTCATTAATTCTTTAAAAACAAAATTATAAAATTTAAAACCGGTACTAAAAAAAAAAAGAATTTTACATAAGTATAGTGGAATTTATGCTTGGGTTTTCTAATGTATATTATTTTGTTTCACATATTTACGAGTTTTGAGTAGATATCTACGTTTTCAAACAATAGAGCGAGAAAGTCCGTGCGGATTTTCGTGCCATTTATTTTTAATAACGATATATACTTTTTGTATTAACATATGACATTGGAAACCAAAGGCTATTAATAACTATTAAAGTTAAGGCTAATTATATTAATGGTTACCCGCTTCAGTGGTTGTGTGGTCTAATGCACTACTCTCGTGTTGGACTAAGCTGCTGAAGACGACGATATCGGGATTTGATCCTGGCCGGGTGTACTTAGGTTGGTTTTCCTAAATGGCTTTCTACTCGTCTTCTACGCAAATGCGGCTGTATTTCCTCTAAATTAAGCCTTCCATATCATTAGCTCATTAATTTAATCAGTACATAAGCCTATAAACTGAATGGGTTATAAGAAGCAGTGCTAAAATTTTAATTTTATATTTATGGTTAAAACTAAATACATTCTCAAGGAAATTGGCTTAGTGATTATGAGTAAATTGTATTTCTTTATAAAGGATAATATCCCGAACTTTTTTATATATATAGGACTAGTCCCCCAATAATTATCTTAATACTATATACCATCTTGGAAATTTTATTCTAGAAAAATTATTATAAGGGGGAAAGGCTTTGATTTTTTGATTTTATTAAATAGTTAGTTAAGATTAGTTTAAATTTTGCTTCAATAAATAAAGTATTTTTGTGCATACTATTGTGCATGTGTTTAATTTATTATGGATACTAATATATTATTCAATATAGATATTTATTTAATTTATGATAAGCAATATATTGATATGAGAAGTTTCTCTATACTGTATCATATTTATTTTCTGAGTTCTTAAATGAAAACACATTTATACAGTGTTATAAATTGTTTGTTGAACTAATTTCAATATAAACTTTGAGATATATTAAACATTTATAAGACATATCACAATTAAGAGCTAATAACTAAAATAAACATAATAGTGACATAAATTTCAATAACTATACATAAAAAATGATATTTTTTGGCCAAGGCCTTAAAAATAATATTGTTTAAGTAGATTCAAAACTTTGGTTTTTATCAATATATTAATCATATAACTTCAGTTATATTACTCATTATTGTGTGTTAATATAAAAAGTTAACTATTAAAAAAAAACTTTTTTTCGTCAGTTTGAGTCTGCTCATTTAATTGCTATTCAAGAATCAAGAAACAAACCAGTCCTAAAGCAAATGACCACAAAAACCTATAATTAGAGAAAATAAAATTTCTCCATTTGGAGCAGTTTGGCCAAAGTTGTCTGGATAATGTTTTGAAATGAGGGGTAGTCGAGTCAGATTTAAGAGAGAGAGTTTTAAAATTATGGTAAGTGTTGGTGGGAATTGGTTTATGCCACGCTTGAATTCTGCTAATGATAACCTGCCATGCAACCGTAAGGAAATGGCCATCTGTTGAATGGCAATTTTTGAGGTCAGAAGCGGCCGGAATCTATCTACCTTTTGTCTGTCAAGGAAAGCGAATATTTTCACGCGAGCAATGAATAGGCGTGTAAAATGAACGGATAGTTTTTTTTTATCTCTAGAGTCTTTGTCAAAAAAACATGTGTCTTCGAATTATCTCTATTACATATGTCATCTGGCATTCAGAATTTTCTCTTGAGGGTGCGATCACTCAATATATCAGCTCAAATTAACTATAGTGAATACTTTAAGAAAATTATTTCACCAAAATTGGTTTTAAGAAACAATTTTTTTTCCGTAACAGTCGTAATATTTTGCTGCAATTTTTCATATTAGAACGGACGACTTAATGTATCATCTCATCTAAAAATAATAATGTTATACTCCGGAAATGGAATGCAATTCCAATAAATTGTTGGAAGTATGAGCCTTAGAATGGGTGGTAATATGAGAAATACAACTTCATTGAGAATATTAGTAAAGTTTTCTCGATTTAAGCTTCATTACGATATATTGAATGTAGTTCTAGGTGATTAGGAAAGGGAACAGGAGAAAGGGGGGATCATAATGATACAGTAACAGTATTAAGAATGTCTTTACACCCTGAAAACACGCTAATGGCAGTTTCATTGGCAGAAATGTAGAAAAGTTTGGTAAATTTTGAAGTGAGAGGTTAAGATGGGACACACTATACGTTGCCGTAATACGGCTTCCGGTAAGACTTGAGGTCAACTTCCCGGAAATAGAGGTGTTGTAGTATCGGATTTACAGGAAGAAAAGGTCACCGGGCTATGTATACATTATCTACAATACGACGACCTTATATACATATTCCTGTCCTTCAGTATTTAGTCAATTTCAGATATACATAGCCATGTTTGTTGGCCCCAAGGCGTGAAAATCTTCTTGAGTAACATAGTGCGTCATTTTAAAAGTGTAGACTCTAAGTAAAACGGTGACATTTAAAACCCAACACTAAAACTATATGTATACGTAATGGTTGTTTTATTAAATAAATATCTGCTATTTGACACCTTTATCACTTTGTGAAGTCTAGTACATTTGGCCGTAAATATAGTGGATCTAGCTTAGAGCAAAGAAAATGGGGTTCAAACTTTACTTAATGCTAAAAAGTATTTTCTTCGTGTTTTAGTTTTTTCTCTCTACCTACAATGTATATTCGAGTCCAGTTTATGTTAATAAAGTTTTTAATTCATCCTTTATTCAACTAAATTCACGATTATTTGCTATTGAAACTATTAATATCGAATTAAATATTTGCTAGATTCTGTAGTTCTCATGAAATTAGATCAAAGTCTGATCGATGATTGTATATTAGTGGCAACGTTGATGGAGGGTTTGTTACTCGTTACTTAGTCCATGGAGGATGGAAGGGTATTGCATCCCAGCTGGTTATATTGGGGCATCTAATTTCCCACGCTGTAGTTTCTAGCAGAGGTAGTTCGTGGGCTGGTAAAAGGTTTTGTTTCACTAGACGGGAATGTACTAGTACATTTTTTCCTCCGTTTGGTTTATAAAACGTTCAATTTATTCACTGCATTATTTTTTGAGTGGTTTGTCAAATGTTTAGGAAGAATAGGGAAGGGGGTAGTTAATCCATTAGTAGGCCCTACAACCCCTTCAATTATTGCTGGCCCCGGTAACAAAGCACAAGCACCACGTCTCTTTTAGTATTGATTCACTTACTTTTTAACATTTATTTTCTCACGTTTTAGAATATTTAACGTGTGCTCAAGGAACTGACTGACTGGTTATATCAGCACAAGACTAGCTTAGTTATTCAACAGACGCAACACTAAATCCCATGGATGTTCATTCATCATTGTGAAAGGATCATCCACAATTTAACGAACTATACACATTTTTACCATGCAGAGAGTTTTAGCTTGGGACTCTCTCTTTTCAATAGATGGACGTGAATACTGACTCAAATTGGGTGTCAGTCTCTTAAGGTAGAAATGTAGGGGACGTTAAGTTTTTTTTTGTAGTTTTTATAACAAAATATTTTTCGGTCAAGTGAAATCAATTATGTCTCAAGTAGAAAAATATAGTTTTGACTTACTTCTAATGGTGACCCCAACCGTTTTTTTTAAATATATGTAAGATGTTCCGAAATTTATTGACATTTTTCTTTGTTAAATTTTTTTATCGCCTAATACCATTATCCTAATGATAGATATTCAACAACTGCTGATATTACCATGCGAAGAAAGTTAAACTCAATGTTTCTACTGAATAAAATTTGTGTTTATTATGTTAATATAATATTTATACTTTTCATATAGTATATCAATGTATTGGGCATAATGTCTATTAATGACTTTGCCTAAGAATTAAAGATGATGAGGTTGGCTTAGATTAAATTTCTTTATCACTTGCGGTAAGAGAAAATGAGAAAGCTGGTCTAAAAATCCCATTTTAAAAACCACACCTAAAGAAACGTGCTAAGGCTCAAATGGCAACAATATCTAAGTTCCGTTTGTTTCTATTGCCGTATACCGCTTGACCATAATAAAATACAATGATTAATTAGTAGTCCTCCCTAGAAATAGTTTAATTTGTATCTAAGGCTATAAATTGAACACGTGGATTCTCTAGTAAATATTAAAATTCAACTAAAATAATAGGTGTGTAATTGTTTCAAGGTAAATTTAACTTTTTCTACCAGTTTATAAATAACAAAAAAAAAGGTATAAAATATTTATACAATTTAACAACTAGCGTAAGTCCATTTTGCTTTATAGAGTGAGACAAATAAATATCAAAACATGTTATTAATATATAATATTATCTAGCACCGCGTTTTACTACCCGTTCGGGTTATACGCTTTAAGTACTAATTACTCTAAAGGCTTAGGAATTGGGAAGGTTGAATTAGAGCAAGTGAACCCACATTTGCTTGGAGGGAGAGTGGAAAACCACTTAGGAAAAACCACCCCCAGTTCACCCAACCGAGATTCGAACCTCGATCTCCCCGTCCTCAGCAGTCGAGCTCAACACGAGTCGCGCGTTAGCCAACTACGCCACCGAGGCGGGTTGTTATTAATAAATTTTCAACTGTTGTAAAAGGCCAAAGTTAACATACCTAATTTTGGACTAGTCTAAAGGATTTCAAAAGATCAAAGATTACAAAGTTCGTCAATGATCTCTAAACCAAATCATCTTTCCACAAGAAATACGGAAATAAGATTTGCTGTGCTTACATTCAAACAAAGCGCCATTCAATTTAAGCGCCCCCGTCTCACCACTTCCAATATCTTTCTCTTTGAAGAGTTCTTGCTCAGGATGGGGTGTTGGATAGGGGGGAAGCGAAGGGGTTGGTTAAGTGCGGTGGCTGTTGGTTGCAAGGGTGGAGCGTCCCTAAGGGCGCGAAAAGGTTCGAGCAGGCGGTACTGCCATGTTGGAAGGGAGAGAATCTGGCAGCGTCGTGCCCGGATGTCGGATGTTTGCGGTCCCGCATCTTGCCTGTGACGTCACACAGCTTGTCACAGCCACACCCTCTCTGCCCTCCCGCTCATTCACCCACTTGCAGGCCCTTCCTATCCCTGTACCCCTCCCTTCCATTAGGTATTTGTTTCAACCCTCACGAGATACACCCCTTAAATTATAACTAAATCGGAGTTAAATGTAAGAAACCGTACTTTACTTTGACTTAGGAAAATTGGGTTGAACGTCTGATTGGATGCACCAGTTGTTTTATCCTGATAACGAGGTCAACCTTTATACAGATGAAAATAAAATATTTTTTCTTAGTAATATTTTTTTTATTTATCCTATTCCGTTGATAACAACTTTCATGCACATTTACAAAAACACACATATACAATATACATTATATAGAGGTATGTAATATATAGCTTAAGTGCTAAATCAAATTAATTTAAACCCCTTCATTGCTGACTATAAAGATCAATACATTTCACACATTGCTAAACTTATATTATTAGACCTATGTGTAGGCTATAAGATTATTTAACCTATAATATAATGGAATTATTTTATTTTATACGGATATCAATAAATGAGAGATTTTTTTCAAATTTAAATGTGTCACATGAAGCCTAATATATTCAATTAAATTGGTAAGTTTATTTTATTATAATAGGAAGTAGTAATAATAAAAAAAAATTATTTATACTTTTCAAAGTTTAAAATGTATTTACCTAAAACAAATGTACACTTATTATTGTAATAATAAGGTATACTTAAAACAAATAATATCTTAGATGATACGAAGTTTTTTAACACATCGTCTTAACATCCCTTCAGCATAAGCGCCTATGTACTAATTAATTTAATGTGTTAAGGATGAGAGGTTGAATTTAAAGGAAGTGAACCCGCATTTGCATGGCTGTTGTGTGCAACACCTCTTAGGAGAAAACACACTCGCTGCACCCAACTGGAATCGAACCCAGATCTCCCCGTCATCAGCATCCAATCTATTATGATAATAGCGTCTTAGACCATGCAGCCTCTGAAGTGGGTAGTACGAAGTTAATTAGAAGGTGAACCATCTGCTCACAACTTCAAATAATGATCGGATAAGATTGATATATCTGATAAACTATAACATTTTTCTTAAGTATATAATAGATATCCATAATTTAAGCAAATTTAATTTTTATGAATTTACTAGTCATTTGGCCTAAAATTTAATATTATATAAACCCCACTCATAAAAACTCTTTGAATTCCACTAAATAAAATATATACAAAAATTGGTTGGAATAGAATATGTTTAGCCGTTTGGTCTAAGTTTATATTTCCGTATTCATAAAGAATAAATATATTGTAGGTACATGATTATACTATCTAAAATTATTTATTGCTTATTTCAGCATTCGTAGTTCGTTTCCATTTATTTGGGACTTTTAAAATTGTGTGTGGATTTTTCTAGATAAGTTAAATATCACACATTCTATGAAAACTCTCAGAGCGAGTTTCACCTTTTTTTTTACTAAAAAATTCAATGAAAACTTTTTCCTTATAGCAAGGATGTTTAATTAAATTTTATTGTAAATAACATTTTTTTTTAAATGCATAAATAGTGTTGTGGAAATAGGTTCAAGTTTTTTCTTGTGGTATACGTTTTATAGCATTCGTCTGGTTTCTATTTAGTTTAATTTTTAACAGGATTGAAAGCTTTGTCACTCTGTCACAAAGAGAGGTCATTGATTTGTATGGTCAGTGACAAAGTTGTAATGGTTAGTTACTTTTTTCTATTGGTACTTAGTTCTTCTTCTACTTCTTATTATTATTATTAGCACCGCGTCTTACTACCCGTTCGGGTTATACGCACTTACGCTAATGTGTAATGGTAGGGTGATTGTGGGATGAAATGGAGGACCTACAGTTTACGTGGAATCCGAACCACGGTGGAGGCCTGGCATTCCCCACATTCACAAGATGTATTGTCAGAGGTGAAGGAAGGGTTTGGTATTCAGATAAATTTGTGCCAGGACCGAGGATTGAACCCCAGCCACCAGCACAGAAGTCTGACACCTTACCCCTAGACCACCAGGTCACCTACTTAGTACTTGTATCAGCCACAACGGTGATACATAGGTTCCATTTCATGCTGATCTTGTACGGTTTCTTAATGATTGGTAGGTCAGGGTTTGAATCAATTCCAAATAGAATGGTTTGAAAAAAAAATGTTTCTACTTCCTCTAAGAGAGAATGTGGACTCATTTCCTATAATTTTATCCTATTCATCCCTTTACCATGAGCATTATTAGAATACTTATAGCCCGGAAAAAAGAGTAAGACGTGGCTTATTCTGCTAATGTTTTATACGAATTTGGAAGTGGAGGGTCATTTGTGTCCTTGAGCTTTTGAGAGAATAAATGGTATCGTACATGCTTACAAATCAGACAATATACCAACATTAGAATGAACTATTTTTTAAACATAATTTGAAGCTAGAATTTCAATAAATTAGATATATCTAAAACCTGTTACAGAAATGTGAAATGATGACGTATGGATACAAAATATATAGTGTCTTATCTACGAAACACACATATATAATATTACCATTATAATGTTTAAACATTTAATATAAACTAATACTTACTCACATTACTAAATGATGTAGAGATTATTTATATGTAATAAAGCTTGTACAAACGTAATGATCACATAAATACATATATTATGAAATATTAAACTCGAAGACCTCAGCAAGGCCTTGAAACTCTAATTCCATTACAGTCCAAGGTGATTCGCCCTCACACACAAAAGCCTGTGCACAACATTTTAGCTCAATAAGAAAAAAAGTCTGAAAACTAACGTTATATTAAGATACTATCACCCTGATATTCCTGATCATAGTGAACTGATATCCTGACCCCATAAATGTTTAATTTGTTTCGATGGGACTGCGAACATGTTTACATTTGTTAAACCTTAGAGGTGATAGGCAATTAATTAATATTATACCTTTAGCTCTCTTAATGCTATCAAAAATGTTATCGAGGCATTTTTACGATGGTCAATTAAATATTGGTGTCATCCAGGAGGATTGACCTAATATTAAAGAGCTTGAAAGTTTTATCTTAGCACCACGTATTACTAAATTTTTAGGTAAATTTATATGTACTAATTACACTAATGAGTTGAGGATGTGGAAGGTTGAATTTAGAATAAGTGTACCGATATTAACGTGAAGGGTGAGTGGAAAATAATCTAAGAAAACCACCCCCAGTACACTCGACCGGGATTAGAGCCCCAATCTCACTGTAATCGCCAATCTACTCTATTGCGAGGGTGACGCATTAGACCATACTGCCACTGAAGCAAGTAACACATAAAATTCCTGCTAATTAATTTGTTTGAATTTAAGAGATAAACGTTGGTAATTTAAAATTGTATAAATTAATTTATAGAATTTGCGGCTCAGGTCTATAAAACAGTAAATCGCTGGATATGCTGACCACATGACACCGTCTATCCGCAACTGTTGTCACTGTCTTCCCCAACATATGGCGGCTGCTGGGTTGGTATAACTCTCCTGGGGGTCTAGAGGTAAGGTGTCAGACTTCTGTGCTTAGTTCCGGGGTTCAATCCTCGGTCCTGGTACAGATTTATCTGATTGCCAAACCCTTCCTCCACTTATGACAACACGTGTATTAATCACAACTTTTGAATGTATGGAGTGCCAGGCCTCCACCGCGGTTCGGATTCCACGTTTAACTGTAGTTCCTCCATTTCATCTCACATTCACTCTACCAATACACCTTAGTGTAAGTGCGTATAACCCGAACGGGTAGTAAGACGTGGTGCTAATAATAATAATAAAACATTGAGTTTATACATAATTTAAATACAATTTTTCTCCATTGTTGATATTATGTTTCTAAGATTTATAGAGTGTAGAGTATTACAGAATAGATAACAAATCATTTCGCAGAAGCGTTAAATATTTTAAAATGTCTGAATTTTCAATTGGGATGAAAATTTTCTTACTAAATAAAACACTTATTTCATTATAAGTCTACCATTTTTACATCCTATTCTATTTACTTTTTAAGTTTTGATGTGATTATCATCGTTATAAGGTTTTACTATTATTGGAACCGTCCTGTAACCGACTGCGTGTGATCAGCTGGTTTCAAACAAACCTTTAGAGGTGTATTGACCCTTTGAACTGAGCGACTAGTATAACCCCGATAGCGACAGGGGCTGTAGAAATCCACAAGGGCGTTTCATTTGATAAATTTTCAAAACAATGTTTATAAAAAAAATTTGGTGCATCGTATTTATACACTAATATATTGTATTCTTTGAGGATCTTTAGAGATATATTTCGGAATGTGACCTAATATTTTCTGATAAAATAATAGTTTTAAGAGTTCATCCAGAGTTATATAAGAACTGTGAGTTAGCAGTTTAGTAATTAAATATAAGTGATAGGAAAAGAATCCAACCTGGAATAATGGATATCCTTGATGAAAAAATAACGATTTATTCATTGTTTCATACACTCTTTGCACTTCCATTTTTTGATCAATTTCAAAGTTAAACATTATTTAAGATCTTCAGAAATATTCATCTATATTTGCTTGCAACACCTCGGGTTGAGAAAATATTTTGATTGTAAAAAAAATAATCAAATTCGAGAGTTTGATAGATATTAAAGTTTCATGATCCACTGAACCCTAAAAAAAGGTTTTATGGCGATGCGATCTGTGTGTGTCAGTCTGTTGTGTGTGTGTGTGTGTGTGTGTGTGTGTGTGCGTGTCTGTGTCTGTGTGTGTGTGTGTACGTGCCTATGTTTTTGTGTGTGTCTGCCTGTGTTTGTGTGTGTCTGTCTGTTTGGAGATCTGTATCTCAATCCATAGCTGAAACAATTTAACCGATAGGGCTAAATTTTTGTAGCTATTGTTTTCATAAGGCCTACGAGGAATTTTCGGAATTAAATATCCAACCCTAAATTAAAGCGTGTCAAAAAACATTTTTTTTAAATACGATAAAACGACTTTGGCTAACATTTGTATACAGGCACTGCCTAACATTATAAACAAAATGTCACATCTTATTTTTCCGGGAAAATCTTAAAAGGTACTTTACATAAGCGAATATTTACAATGTTGTTCATACATCCAAAACTATTTGATATACAAAATAACTTATCATTTAAAAGTTTTTGTATGCCATACAATTAACTGTATTTTAAATACATTTTGATAAAATCACCAGTTGATGTGTTGGTGAATATATTTTTTGGAGAAATTGATAATATTTTTGTTGTTTATGCTGTTTTGTAGAATGTGATAGTTTTTTTGCTATTGTAGGTTTACAATAATATATGTTATTTTATTTCACGTATCTTACAAACTTTAAGGTGGAGTGCTAGTGAGCGTGAGTTTAGGGCAGTATTTTTGCAGTTTTTAAAGCACAAACATCTTTTGGCCAAAATAAATCAAATATTTCTTCTATAGAAACATAGAGTTTTGTTTTCTGCACATGCTAATTTCAACAGTTGTTGAATATCTGTCATGAGCATGGCGGTATTTGGTGACAAACTTTTTAAATGAAGAAAAAAGTTTGTCACCAAATACCGCCATGCTCATGACAGATATTCAACAACTGTTGAAATTAGCATGTGCAGAAAATAAAACTCTATATTTCTATAGAAGAAATATTTGATTTATTTTGGCCAAAAGATGTTTGTGCTATAAAAACTGCAAAAATAATGCACTAAACTCGCTCTCACTAGCACCGCGCCTCAAGTATAATTTATATAGAGGAATGAGAAAATACTATGTACTATGTGCCGAACCATTTGTTTAAAGGCATAAAACTTCTAAAAAAACTTTAAAATAATTCTTAAACGGGGTTTGAATTCCCTCTCTTGTTTTACATCCTTTATCCAGATGTGTTTGGGTGCTCTGGCGGTCTAGGGTTTAGGTGTCATACTTCCGTTTTGGGGATCCGGGGTTGAATCCTTGGTCCCGGTACAGATTTATCCTATTGCCAAACCCTTCCTTCACCTCTGGCAAGACGTGTGTTAATCACAACTTGTGGATGTGGGGAATACCAGACATCCACCTTGGTTTGGATCCCACGTTAAACTTTAGGTCCTCCATTTCATATCACAATCACCCTACCATTACACATCAGAGTAAGTACGTACAACCCGAATGGGTAGTAAGACGTGGTGCTAATAATGATAATAATGTGTTTATACACAATTATTCAAAAGCTACCTCATTTGGTTTCCTGAGATTCTGTTATTTTATTCGTTAACAAACGAATTCCAGGTTAAAAGTATGACTATAACCTGTCAATGGGAATCATAAAAATGTGCGATAAAGATAAACTTCACTCATACCCCTAACTCCTTTCGATTCCAAAAGGGACCAGAATGAAGAGATACAAACAACGTATCCAAGTTTAAACTTGTAAAATTTGGGAAATATATCTCGCCCTTGGCCGTGACACATGAAGTATTCATATGGTTTAAATCCCTCTCTCCCCTCGTCCTATTAAAGGGGTTTTAGGGAGGGGATGAGGGAGGGTTAGCGGTTCTCTAGTGCCACAGACTCGCCACTCGGTTCGATAGCCATCGGCCCTTATTACACCGGCGGTTTTGTTGTTGACAGGTGAAGTATGACGTTGAGCCGTTTTCGAACGACTTCTGGTTTTGATCGATACCGACCACCCGTCGGATTGTCAGTCCACCTACAAAGTACAAACATCATTATCTCCCTTTCTCTTTATCTACAACCGTCATACTTACCGTGTAGTGCAAAATTTATAATTAATTCGATCATTTAGTCTGAGCCCTGGGGAAAAAAAACCTTGATCTTTTTACGATTGAAAACTTGAAGCTTCTTTCAGAAGAATTATTTTGTTTTTCCAAAATTGAAAACATTAATTTTAATATATTATTAGTGATATTTAATAATATTATTAATAATAATAATATATCTTATCTATAAACATGTACAGCGTTAGATCACATCGTATGAAATCCTAAAGTTTGTCTAGTCTCTTTTTCAGATTGTCAGATATGTCAATTCGTGGGAAAATTGGGCTCTAGTTTGAACATGCGAGTTTAAAACCTTGTAACACAATTTTTAACAATCGATTTAAGCTTAAGATTTATTTTATTTTAAATATACAAGATCATCTTGCACATAATATAATTATTTCATATAGCATATGACCCGTATGTAGGGACCAGAGGTCAGGAAGCTCAATTGAATTTCTAATCATTGGATGACCTTGATTAGACCCCAGAGGCTGAATAAATATAATAACAAATGGGTTTGATCAGTGACCTTAAGCTTTAAATATGTCGACTGATTTTTAAAGAGATAAAGAGCAATATAATAAATTAATTTAAAAATATGAATAAAGTATACCACAAGGAAAAGATTTAAGTAATATATATATATATATATATATATATATATATATATATATATATATAAACAATTCATAGTTATAAAGTTGATCTGTGAAAATATTAAACAAATAATATAAAATATGGATTGTAAAGGAAAGAAGTGGAATGCAAAATGCTATCGTAATTGAAAAAATACCTTTTCAGAAAGGCAGTCTTTACTGGAAATGGAAAGTTAAAGCAAAAGTAAATTGATTCAATATTAGGTTACCCGCTTCGGTGGCTGCGTGGTCTAACGTGCGTATCTCATGTTGGACTTGACTGCCAAAGACGGGAAGATCGAGGTTCAATACTGGTTGGGTTCACTGAGGGTGGTTTTTCTTAAATGGCTCTCTACTCTCCCTCCACGCAAATTCTGGTGCATTTACTCTAAATTAAGTCTTTCTAATACACAAACAATTAGTGTAATTAGTACATAAGCTTAAAACCTGAACAGGTAGTAAGACGTGGTGCTAAATAATAATTAGGTGGCGCCTTTAAATTACCTGCATTATGGCATTCTCATCAACATAAAGCGATTTCAACGTCCAACTTACAAACTAGTTTAATTTTATAACAGCTAATTTAATTGAGCAAACATTAGTACAAGTTGTATTAGACACGGGAGTTATATTAACGGAGCTGCTATAAATGAGATAATTTGTCTATTGAACACTAAGACAGCTTTGTTGTTAGTGAAAATCTCTTTAAAACAAGTATTTATTAGTGTTATCTTATAGTATAGAATAGCAATATTAATTCACATCGCCGGTGACATTGGGTAAGGGTGTCAATCTTGCATTAGATTGAATCGCTGCTCACAGGAAGGCTGATGTTCAAATCTCGGATGGACTTAGTGAGGGTGGTTATCCTTGATGGTTGCCCAATCTCACTTCCAGAAGATGCGGGTACATTTACTAGCGGATAATCCTGGCGGTCAACAAGGAGCAATGCAAAAAACTCTTAACAATTTGATTAATCTGTATTTCTGGCCTTTTCTAATAATTTTATGATCATTTTGCACTTTTAATATGTTACAAAACAATTATCATTGTAAATTAATTCTATATTACAATATTTTTATTGTAAATAAATCTGTTATTATCAATTAATTATTCATCTTAACTATCAATAAGTTATTTCTATAATTTTGTGGATAGTTCTTTTTCTACTTCCTTCGTTTCAAAATTATTTATCCAATAATTAAGTTAATAAACATTTTTGTTTATGGTAGTATTGGTATCTACTGTAGGTTTTGATTAAAATGTGATGGGCGCTTTAAACAAACACAATTGTGGTATTTAAAAATTATCTATATATATTTTATTTTAGCACCGCGTTTTATTGCCCGTCCAGGTTGTACGCATATGAGCTTGTAATGCTAATTGGTTAGAGATGAGGAAGGTTTCATTTTGAGGAAGTGTACCTGCGTTTACATGGAGAGAAAGAGGTAAACAATTTTTTTAAAACACTCGACTGGTATTTGAACACCGATCTTCCTGCCATCCGAAGTCTAGTCTAACATGGGAGTCCTAGAACATGCGGCCAACAAGGTAAATTATTATTTTGTTAATGATGTAATTTTTTAAATTAATGAATCTTAAACATTGTCACTAAGTGATAGTAAGTGTGTAACATATTTTGTAATGTCTGTCTCCCCCCCCCCCCCCCCCCCCCCCCCAACAAAATA